>JABUQX010121753.1:15000-17186 GCA_015478945.1 Trachelipus rathkii | reverse complement strand
ATGAAAGAGCTTTATGTTTGCTCCACCACCTTGTGGCTCCTATTTATTGCAACCTGTGTGCATTTTTCATGTGCAATATGTTTTCTTTTTTGTTTCCCTTAATGCCATTCCTTTTATAAGACGAGCTTAGAAAAACAAGCGATTCTTCCACCAATCCAACCAAGTTTTCTGCTGAAGCAACGTTACTGTTGAATCAACTACTACCAAGTTCAGCATGTGTCCCATACAGTGAGTGTAAATAAGATCTGCATTTTCCTTTTTGAACTGAGCTTGTAGACCGTTAAAACAACCTTTGCATTGTTGCTAGCTCCGTCAAAATAACAAGCATAATATTTGATGGTGCAAATGGCCACACTTGGCTAATCTGTTTATAAGCTCGACCAAAGCTAATTCAGATGAATCATCGACTAACTGTTATTTTTAAAAGTCTTTCATATATCTTTTCCTTGAAAGACATAGCAGACGCAAATCGCCAACTGGTCCATAACAGCTACATATTGAGTACTATCTACCATACGCTAAATATTATGCTATCATGAAGGTCTTTCAAAATGATTTCACGGAACGATCGAACAATTATTTTAAGTAGCTTGTTGATAAAGGTTTTTGACAAAAAATGTTAACAAAGAGCCTCGTCCAGTCGGTCTTTTAGTTAACTTTCCAGTGGCTTTCTCTTTTGTTCATTATTTTCAGTCTGTGCTTTTTGCTGTCTTCAGTACACTTTCTGACATGATTTTGTAAAATCACATTAATGAATTGCAACCAACATGGACCAGTTCGAGAAAATTACATTGATTTATCTGTAGAGGTCAAGCGTATAAGCCCCTTCTGCTTCATCCCCTCTGTACGCAATGCCTTGTTTCCAGTAAACAAAACTATAACAATTAAACGTTTAACAACCAAACTTTGTTGGTGTGAACTTCTTCTATCTCGCTTGTTGGTTTTGGTTAATAGTCAAGAAGAAGTTGAAATTATCATGACCTTTTGGGCTTTGAAAAGCTCCTTCGCTGCTGACTGTTGACGATAACGAGAGTCCGTGAAGTTCAACAGATTATAAATGTGCTTAGGAGGAAAGAGTCAGCGGTAATAAATGTTAGAACTCTATTATCTTTACCTCCAAAAACCATACAGCTGGAGCAGTACACTCTGTTGAGCCGAATCGAATAGGATAACCATTTTCTGTGAATTTAATCAAAATTCGGTAAATGTCGGTAATAAAGTTTTGAAGGGTCAAATGGCAATTTAGCTCCTTTTCTTTCATTAACTTGAATAGGGTGCTTCTTCATAAAAGCTTTTTTAATTCCATTTGGGTCATTTTCGTTGGGGGAGATGAAACATCCAAGCTGTTGCGTAGCAGCATTATGAGCAGCATCAGGCGTCACATGGTGGTTTTCTTCATCATCATTTTCTGTGTGTCAGAGCTGGTATTAGTTCTTGATGAATCACTGCGAGAGAAGCCGAAGTTACTGATGGACAATCTAAAAGTGGCTGATTGCAAGCAGGCCTAGTTTCTTCCCTCTCATATCTACAAGACGAAGTGCCAGGAGTAGACTTAATTGAAGGAGGTGAAATTCTATCTTCAGTTTCTGAAAATAAATGTAATCACTGTAGCTGCGAGTGTACGATATATTGTAACAAATTTTTAAAAGTAACACAGTAAAATGGACGGCAAGCATACGAAAAGCGAAGCGTTGATGAGAGTAACGTGATTTGGACTTTTATATATATATATATATATATATATATATATATATATATATATAATAGTTAAAGAGAAATATATATAATATATATATATATATATATATATATATAGGTAGATAATATATATATATATATATATATATATATATATATATATATGTATATATATATATATATATATTATTATATATTATATATATATATATATATATATATATATATATATATATTATATATATATAATTTAGGTCCTGACTGGGCATTTCGGAAAATTTTAAATTGAAGAATGAATTTATCTATAATAATAATTAATAATAATAATAATAATAATAATAATAATAATAATAATAATAATAATAATAAATAATAATAAAATAATAATAATAATAATAATAATAATAATAATAATAATAATAAATAATAATTAATATAATAAATAATAATAATATAATAATAATAATAATAATAATAGTAATAATAAT
>JABUQX010121753.1:5000-10000 GCA_015478945.1 Trachelipus rathkii | reverse complement strand
CCTCTGTAACCTTTCACACTGTTTAAGCTGGCGATACTCAGTCTTGTGTGAACCACTGAAGAGTGAGCGTTATTATCTCTATTATCTCAGTGTGTGTCAGTTGTCGGTGCTTTCAGACCTTTTGGAATATAATCATGTCAGGTTCAATTAAAACGAGAAGTAAAACAGGAGTATGGCTTATTGGAGAAACAATTGATGAAATTAAGATTACAAAACTACCGTCAAATGGTGATATTTTAAGACGGCTTTTCTTCCTAACACAGTACAAGAAGAATGTAAAAGAAGCCTGTAACATTGTATATTCAGAGATATATGAAATATGGGATAAATCGAAAATACCAACTAGAGAGAAACAACACGTAATAGCGAAGATGCAGAAGAAATATGAGCAATTTAGAACCCTCCAGAAAACAAAATCAAGACGAGATCAAACTCAAATAACAAAGAAAACTTCATTCAAAAATTCAGTAAATGATTTGCTTGATATAAGCTCATGCTAACGCACTGAAAATGATACACAATGAAGAAGATCGTACATTTCTACAGGCTCAAAGAGAGAAAGGTAGACGAGGTTATATAGGCAGTGTTGACAAGAAAACAGCAAAGAAAGAACACGAAAAGCGTAAAAGAATTGAGCAAGAAACACAACGAATTGAAGCAGAATTGCATAGAAAAGAGAATTTGTCAGTTTTTCAGCTTACAGGCAGCTCAAGCGAGTCAAACAGCGCAGAAGACAGCAGTGATGAAGTCAAGCCTGGTCCGTCTAATCCTCCAAAAACAAAGAAAAGTAAAAGTGAGAAAATTACTACACCTGACTTAGTGGCAGCATTAGATAGAACGAAGATGAGTGACCGTAATGCAATGAGAGTAATATCAGCAACAGACTCAAGCCTTGTAAAAAAAATCGATGAGATGAACATAAGTAGAACTACTCTGCAAAGAGAAAGGAAAAAATTTAGAAAAGAAATAGCTGATAGCACAAAACAATCATTCACTACAAATGCGCATCTTACAGTCCATTGGGATGGCAAATTAATGTCTGATTTAATTGGCACTGAAAATGTAGACAGATTGGCTGTGTTAGTGTCTGGGGTAGGCAAGTCTAAACTTTTAGGAATACCAAAACTAATGTTAGGTATAGGTCATCAAATAGCAGCAGCAGTTGTGTAATGTCTTGAAGATTGAAATATTAAAGACAGCGTTAAGGCCATGTGTTTAACACCATCGCTAGTAACACTGGTCCTAAGAGAGGTGCATGGGTGTCAATAGAAACAAAACTAAACAAAAGTCTTCTTTGGTTTGCTTGCAGGCATCATGTTAATGAAATAATAGCGTCTGATGTATTTCAGAAGTGTTTTGGTGCTTCATCTGGACCAGAAATTCAATTATTCAAGCGATTTCGAAATTCATGGAAGACTATCAATACTTCATAATGTGAAGCAAAGTGCAAGTCTTCCTTGGAAAGAAGCTGTGCTTAATTTTTTGCCAGGAACAGTTGAAATTTCACCATCCTCGTGCAGATTACAAAAAACTTTTACAACTAGCAATGGCATATTTAGGAGGTGACATGGCAGTCATCAGCTTCAAGAAGCCCAGATCAGTGGATCGAGCACGATGGATGGTAAGGGTGATTTATTCAATTAAGATTGTGCTCTTCAAGCTACAATTCAAAATGACCAAGAAGGAGCAGCCAACAATTGATCGATGTTCAGGAGTTTGCTGCAGTACTTACGTTCCTAACTGGTTTACTTTTAACCATCTATGCTCCACCAACGGATTTAGAGTCTCTAGGTATGGGAAAATAAGGACCTTGCTTCTTTGGCGAGCAGAGCTCTTGGTCGTCATCTTTAGTATCTAAGTGAAGAATTGGTGTCCCTTGCTTTCATGGATGAAGGTATTTCTATAGACCTGAAGATAGATATGGCGTTGGCACTGCAGAAGCCTGGTTCACAGCATCCAGAGAAACGATACACACTGGGAGAAAAAGTGAAACATCTCAGACAAGACTTTAGGCTGACTTCGGACTGAATCCAGTAGACTTTTCTTTTTACAAAGTTGTCGTTAGATTCCTCTTCTTAGAAGTAGAGACGCGTCAGTATGGAATGGACTGAGTGATTATCAAGGCAAAAGTTAATATATTAATACTTTGAATGCTCACCAATGACAATGCAGAGACAAGAGTCAATTGATAGCAAAATGAAGATCAGCTTCAAAATTTCTTTGAATATGTATTGTTGAAGGTCAAAGAGAACTGAAATACAACAAACATGCATTGAAAAAGCATGAAAAAGAAAAACTATAATATATATATATATATATATATATATATATATATATATATATATATATATATATATATATATATATATATATATATATATATATATATATATATATATATATATATATATATATATATATATATATATATATATATATATATATACTGTGGAATAGGCCTCCTGGGATACCACGTTAAAAAAACGCGCCTTTTCTAGTTACTCTCAAGGGTGGTGTGGAGACACTGAGAAACCTAAACTTGCCTTGTGGCACCATTAAAACTCGTTCAACAAACCTCAAATTTGGAACAATTGTTTTTATAGGTAGCCTCACAATTTGCATGGTGAGATCAATAAAGTTAATAAAAAAACCACCCCTATACAACTGGGCTAGTCTAATATATATATATATATATATATATATATATATATATATATATATATATATATATATATATATATATATATATATATATATATTATATATTATATATATATATGCTATATATATATATATATATATATATATATATATATATATATATATATATATATATATATATATATATATATATATATATATATATATATATATATATATATATATATATATATATATATATATATATATATATATATATATATATATATATATATTATATATATATATATATATATATTTATATATATATATATATATATATATATATATATATATATATATATATATATATATATATATATATATATATATATATATATATATATATATATATATTTTTTTTTATTTTATCACGACATTTATTATTTTCTGACAAATGAATGCATTCGAACAAAAAATTCAGCTTTAACCTAAATTAAAAAATAAGAAATAATCTTACGAAAAAAATATATTCAATTTATTGTGAAGTTCAAAAAAGTTACAAATTTAAGAAAACCAATTCTTTTGAACATTTATTGAGAGAGAAAAAATACCTTATAATAATAATTAAATGGTAGTTAAAATTAAATTGTTTTAAATTCAGATATACATTTTAATATACTTTTAAATAAATCCTGACCTTGAAATTGTCTTTTCCAAACAAATTCGCATATATATATATATATATATATATATATATATATATATATATATATATATATATATATATATATATATATATATATATATATATATATATATATATATATATATATATATATATATATATATATATATATATATATATATATATATATATATATATATATATATATATATATACTACAACAGCGCCTTAAACGTAAGCCATTGGTATACATATATATATATATATATATATATATATATAGGACCTTAAGTAAACCATGCTCCTCAAAATAATTTAGTATTGGAAAGGTTGGTAATAATTTTTATAGCAAAATTAAAATTAAAAATTCGATTTGCTATAAAAAGAACTTACTTTTTTTTATTTTTGGAGCTTCAAATTGATTTATTTTCCAATTCATTTTATTTAATTTTTTAGTTTATATATATATATATATATATATATATATATATATATATATATATATATATATATATATATATATATATATATATATATATATATATATATATATATATATATATATATATATATATATATATATATATATATATATATATATATATATATATTGATGGTCAGATTTTTTTAATGCTCACAGTATGTAGCTAGAGAACGGCAGGTCCTACAGTAAAACAAATTATATATTTGGAATCAGCCGAAAATTTTAAGGATGGGATTTAACTTTTTTTTTTTTTTTTTTTTGAAGTAATTTTTTTTTTTTTAACTAAAGGAATACCCTAGGGTAAACCGCAAAGATGGCATGGTTGGTTCTCCTTCCTGGTGGACGATTGGGGACGATCCTCTCCTGGGACAGCCCGAACCCCGCTCTTTGTCTTTTGGGTGTCGCGTCCTCTGACCATCCCCTCCGTGGCGAAACGTCCCCTCTGTCCCAATCTGCTCGACCATCTAAATTTACAGGTAGAATTTTGTAAATTATCGAAATTGATAAGTTCTGAGGGGCCTGTGTCAACGTGTAAATGCAGGGGGATGTTTCAACCCCGAGGGATGGTTTGAGGAACCCTCACCCAAAGAGCGTTCCTGGAGACTTATCCCTGAGGGGGGATATCCCTCTGTCGTCCACCGGGAGGCCGAGAGACCCTGACTCCTGCCATCTTTGCGGTTTACCCTAGGGTATTCCTTAAGTAAAAAAAAAAAAAAAAAAAAAAGTTAAATCCCATCCTTAGAATTTTCGGCTGATTCCAAATATATAATTTGTTTTACTGTAGGACCTGCCGTTCTCTAGCTACATACTGTGAGCATTAAAAAAATCTGACCATATATATATATATATATATATATATATATATATATATATATATAAAGTATTGTGTACACAAATAAATATTTATATATAAATGGAATATGTATATATATATATATATATATATATATATATATATATATATATATATATATATATATATATATAAACTAAAAAATTAAATAAAATGAATTGGAAAATAAATCAATTTGAAGCTCAAAAAATAAAAAAAGTAAGTTCTTTTTATAGCAAATCGAATTTTTAATTTTAATTTTGCTATAAAAATTATTACCAACCTTTCCAATACTAAATTATTTTGAGGACCAAATATATATATATATATATATATATATATATATATATATATAT
>JABUQX010121752.1:32500-37500 GCA_015478945.1 Trachelipus rathkii | reverse complement strand
ACGAGTGAGTTTAAATTATTTCAAGAATTGTTTCACCAAATTAATTATCCATTCATCCAAATTCAAATTAAAACTCTTTGTTTTCTTTCAACTCTTTTATATATATATATTTATAAAAAAATATATATATATATATATATATATATATATATATATATATATATATATATATATATATATATATATATATATATATTTAGATATATTATTATATTATATATATAATTAGATTTCTACATTGTTAAATATTAAAAACATGTTATAAAAATTATTACATATATATATATATTATATATATTATTATTATTATTATTATATTTCTATAATATATCTATATATATACATATTATTATTATTACATTATTATTATTATATTATTATACATATTATTACACTATTATTATTGTTATACATATTATTATTAGATATTACAACATATATATATATTATTATTGTTACAGTATTATTATTATTATTATTATGGGTTATATATATATTATATTATTATTATTATTATTATTATTATTATATTAGTAAGATTTATATTATTATTATTATTATTATTTACATGGTGATATAAGGAAGATAAAGAAGAAGAAGATATATATATATATATTACACATATATACATACATAATATATATATATATATATATATTTATATATATATATATATATATATATATATATATATATATATATATTTTATTTAGTTTTAATTTTTTTCTTATTCTAACTTTATATTCTCAATTTATTTTTAAATTTTATTATTTCGCAGTATCAAATATCTGCTACTGTTAATGCTTCCTTAATTTGTTTTTACATATTATATTAATATTAATATTAATACATTATTATTAATATTACTATTATTATTATTATTACCATTATTATTATTATTAGTATTATTATTATTATTACATATTATTATTATTATTATTATTATTATTAATAATACATATTATTATTATTATTATTATTATTATTATTATTATTACATTATTATTATTATTATTATTATTATTATCATTATCATTATCATTAACATTATCATTATCATTATCACTATCATCATATTACTACTATCAATTTTTTTTATTGTGGCTCAGATATAAGAAATTAAAAAGCTTCATATATAAATTTTATTACTATTATTAATATATTAAGATGAATAAATAACATTAATCACACACTAATTTAATACGCTCGTATTATATTACCAATATTATTTTTTTAAGTAGAAGAGAACCCCTTTTCCTCTCACTTTGATGATCAAGAGTAGTTCATTATTCAAGTAAAGCTGATATATATATATATATATATATATATATATATATATTATTATATATATATATATATATATATATATATATATATATAAATTGATAGAAAAAGGCAGGGTGATTGACACGTGTTTGAATCGCTGCTTCATACCCTCATGCATATCCGAGAAAGAAACTCCCATCAAATTTCCTCCCCTCTAATAGGCGATGCCCTTTTTGATAAATATATATATATATATATATATATATATATATATATATATATATATATAATATTATATAGTAGGTGAGATATATATATATATATATATATATATATATATATATATATATATATATATACAGGATGTACCTATAAGATCTTTGAAAGTTCACACAAAATTTTTGTCAATTATTCAATTACAAATAAAATAAGACATTCGAAACTTTAGAGCTTCAAATCACCTCAACCCTGGCAACATTCAACATTTTCCTCAATTCATTAAGTAAACACAAACTAGTACTAACTGCGAAGAGAGAGAGAGAGAGAGAGAGAGAGAGAGAGAGAGGAGGAGGAGATGAGAGAGAGAGAGAGAGAGAGAGAGAGAGAGAGAGAGAGAGAGAGAGAGAGAGAGAACTGATTGGTGATCAACCCAACATGGTTAGAGAATCAAAATATATTATCAAAGTGTAAACAGTTCGGCATGAACCCAGATTGTGTGGTCGAACACAACTGGTCAATTAAGCACATTTTAGGTGCGGTCAACTCGGGTTTAAAGGCGTGGATACTCAAGACAAAGGCAGATCAAGGATCAACTCAATATATGGTTAAAAGTGAAACAATTGGGCATACCGGACGTAAAACAGGCGCCGCGATCTAGACTGTTTAGTTAGAAATGTTCTCTCAGCTATAAATCATACAATTCTAGTGGAACTCTTAGATTTTATCAAACTAAAATCAACTGATTAGCAAACCCACAAAACAAAGAATGGAAAGAACGATTCCAGCTTATGAACTAGTTCGTAACAGTTAGCGTTTGTTCTCGTCTCACTCTATACTCGTAATATTCAAACGTTTTAAAGCGCAGAATATCGACATCGATTTCATTAAGCGTAGCAATGATCCTTGCATGTATATCTGATGCTATTCGCAAACCTCTTTCTTCCGTTGTGAAAAAAAAAAACAACAAAACTTTCTGGAAAAAGGAACTGCCATAATTGGTGGCAAATATCTTCTAGCTTAGCGATAGGCAAAGTTTTCCAGCATGTCAAATTAGTTTAGAACGTTTCTTTTTCGTAGAAAATTCCTGGGTACAGTTAACCGTAAGTCTCTGCTATAATATCCATCCATAGCTACAGCCTTAAACATAAAAGATTAACCATGACCAATATCTCGATTTATAAAATAAGTTTTAAGTTTTAAGTTCAAAATGAAACATGCCGCGACTTTTAATTTGAAAGAATTAGATAAATTAAAGTTTTTTAGATTAAAAAAAAAACCGTAATGATCTATTATGCTCTGCAAAAATAATAAGCTGCGTATATAAGTTAAGAAATTATAAAAAAAAAAAAGTAGAAATAAAAAAACAATGTATACTTGCTTATATATTAGCACAGCAGAATTAATAAATAAATTTAATAAAAATATAAAATATAAACAAATAAAAAAAATTTAAATTTAACAATTTATATCTTCTTTGATTGACAAGATCAATAATTGCAAGTTTGACTTGTAATACTTTGAAATTACACATAAATAAAAATTATTAGAAATCTTACAACACGGTAATTGACATCAATAAAGATCATTAATATGGGCAATTGATTACTTAAGCATATCTGATAAAGTTCAATTAAAATATAAAAAATATTTATCTGAGATTGTTTAAAGATGAGCTGAAAATTTTCAGAAATCAACAAAGCAAAAAAAAAAAAAAAAAAAAAAAAAAAAAAAAAATTACCACCCAACAATTATAACGAACAATAAAAAAACATCGAAAACAAAACAACAGCGACGAAGTTATAACAACATAAACAAAAATCATAATAATAGCAAAATTTATAATAATAATAATATAATAATAAGATTAAAATAATAATAATAATAATAATAATATAATAATAATAATAATAATAATAATAATAATAATAATAATAATAATAATAATAATAATAATAATAATAATAATAATAATAATAATAATAATAATAATAATGATAAGAAGAAGAAGAAGAAGAAGAAGAAGAAGAAGAAGAAGAAGAAGAAGAAGAAGAAGAAGAAGAAGAAGAAGAAGAAGAAGAAGAAGAAAAAGAAGAAGAAGAAGAGAAGAAGAAGAAGAAGAAGAAGAAGAAGAAGAAAAAGAAGAAAGAAGAAGAAGAAAGAAGAAGAACTACAACTACTACTATAACTACTACTACTACTACTACTACTACCTACTACTACTGCTAATACTACAAGCAAAGACTTTACAGTCCACTGAAAGCTAGTCTGTTAAGTATTTTGTTTATTTAATGTGTTGGATGTGTCCACTGTTTTAAAGCAAATCTGTTATGTATTTTTGAAATAAGTATATTATTTTACCTATTTCAATGTAACATATGAGTTTGCTCACTTAGAACAGATCTGTTTCTAAGCAGCAAACGTCATAGTCTGTTAAGTATTTTTGTTTATTTATTGTGTTGGATGTGTCCACTGTCAATGTGACATATGAGTTTGCTCACTTAGAGCAGATCTGCTTCTAAGCATCAAACATCATAGTGCTACAAGTGTGTGAAATTTTGTTTTTGGATTATTTTTCCTACTCAGTGTGATCGATAAGATCACCGTCTTAGAGATATGTTCTAAGCAGTGAACATCAAAGGTTTATTTATTACAAGTTAAGGCGATAGTGCGATCGATGAGATCACCTTCTTAGAACGGATACGTTGCAAGCGATGAACATCAAAGCTATTATAAGTTCGGCGCCCGAATTCTTTTTACGATGTATTTTTAACATTTACTAAATGATTTCAATTGTTCTAGTTTGATTTTACCATATTCAGGTTACTACTAATTCTAGTAAAAGACCAATTTCCTTATGGCATATATCCAACCTTTTTTCTTGAATGAATCGATGTTACCGTGTTCACATTCCGTAAGAAGACAAACACTTGCCAATTTACATCGTAAGTTGAAGAAATTCTTTGGCAATATTGGTTTTGAAATCATTACGAGAAAAGTTTACGCCCACTGTTTCGTGTTACATCATTTAAAATCGTATCTAAAAAATGTTTTGTGATCCAAAATTGTCAAATTTATTAGTATTTTGCAAACTTCTATAATTTTCCTGTTAATTCATTCTTGTCTCTATTCTCTAGAGAATGGATATCTAATGCGCCGTGTTCGCTGCTTGTAGGTTACCTCTCAATTCCGTGAATTATTTTTCTGTCCTTATTAAGATATGGACTATAAAAACTGATACTTGCTGTTCCAGATGATGTTCTAACTAAGTTTTTAAGAGGAAGTATTATATTTTTAGATTTATATTCGAAGTTTCTGGCAATAAAACCTAGAGCTTTATTTGCTTTTTTAACAGCTTCAGCACATTGTTTCGCAAACTTTAAATCCTTATTAATTAATACTCTTAGATCCTTTTCCTCACTGACAACTTTTATAACTGATCATCTAATATGCAATTCATATTTATTGTTTCTACTCCCAAAATGTATAAAATACCATACATTTTAATCGGTAAAATT
>JABUQX010121752.1:2500-17500 GCA_015478945.1 Trachelipus rathkii | reverse complement strand
GAGATGAAAAAAACTCTAGTCAAGTTCCGAAGATGATGACAATAATAACAACAATATTTATTGTGATAACGATAACAATAACAGCATACTACCAAGACTTCCTATAATTAGTACCATGAAAGCAATGATAACAATAATAATAATAATAATAATAATAATAATAATAATAATAATAATAATAATAATAATAATAATAATAATAATAATAATAATAATAGAAAGCAGTATACTAGCTACACTAAAATAAATGATGATAATAATAATAATAATAATAATAATAATAATAATAATAATAATAATAATAATAATAATTATTATTAATGGTAATGACTACCAATAATAATTATTATTTGTAGGAATCGTCAATCTCTAGAAATGCAAGCATTCTAGGAGAAAGACAAATTTCCAATGTAATAATTTTTATTTTAGGTTCCTAATGTTTCTCGTTTCTGTTTAGAAAACAAGGAAAACAAAAAGAAACCGTAATAAGCAAATGTCTAATTCTTGGAAACTAATTATTATTACAAGACAGGGGTGAAGCCTCTGTCTGGGGGGTTCTAATATTTGCTCCACCACCACGGGAAACTAATATTACCAAACCACTAGTTAAATTTTACCATGCACGGATTTGATGATAATTCGGCATCAAATGTTACACAAAATTCGGAAAACTCGCTGAACTTTGGTCCATAAATTTTATTATTTTACGACAAAAATCTATGGATGTATATATATATATATGGATATAAACCATCAATTGATGATTTGAAATTATAAAAATTATAATTTATGCTTTATAAATATTTAATTTGAATATTTGAAAATTATACAATCGAAAATTTGCATTCCGATTTTGTCTCATTTATGAGACAAATTCTGAGACCACGTGACCAACTATTAAGGCGATTTTTTATTATTTCTAAATAAATATTTATAATTTTATATATATATTTTAATAAATATATATATAAAGAATTTTTCAGTTGTAATATTTACGGGAGGAATGTTGCAGTAATACTTTTATGACAAGAATCACTTCTAAGGCGGATCTTGAAATGCAAACTTCACGTTCTGAAATTTTACGAAATTTTTTCTTTTGATTTCTATTTAATATTTTTAATCTTTTTATCTATATTCTTTGGAATTTAAATTCAAGTTTTAACATCACTAACAGATGATTCTCATTTTTTAACGACGAGGCAGTAATTTATAACCTAACCTAAGTGGAATTTTCGATCTTAACAATAATTCCTTTTATATTAAATTTTTCCCAAATCTTTTACTTTCCCAAGTTTCCCCTTTAGCGTTTTGCTTATTTTTCTTGTGTGCGAGTTTATTGTTTGCATGTGAAAAAAAAATAAACAAAAAATCAGTATACATCACGTTGGGAAAAAATGTGTGTAAATATCATATTTTTAAACTTTCACCGAAAAAAGAGGGAGAATAAAAGATAGATAAAAAACTCGAAGATTCTTCCACCTATCTAAATTTAAGACGAAATAAAAAGGGTAGGTTGAAGGTGATTGACGCGGATTTTTAATATTCAGTGATGAAAACTGAATGACTAAAAAAACGTGGGCCAATCGAATTTAATTCAACCTTGAGAACTATTCTAACAGAAGTGTATCAATATTGTATAACAACTCGTGGGTCCACTGTTCAAGTTGAATTATTCTGACTGGAACAACTCAACAAGAAGAGACTGATTTGTTATACAATATCAAAACACTTATCAAAAGTTAATATATATACGAAACAAAAACTATTGCCTTTTTGCTAACATCTGAAATAGGGGAGAAGGGGGGCTAATAGCCATTAATGGGGTCCTATCAATTTGTCCAGAAGGCTTTATGATGACATACCTACACAAATTTCCTAAAATCACCATTTAACGGAAGGAAAGTTTTCAATGGTTCCGTTGAGAATTTATAAAAAAAAAAGCATTCTCAACCCTGAATTAAATGTCGGTAAGACGCCTCCGAAAACCGGCGCTGAACCTCTAAAAAATGATGGGGGAAGCTCATTAGAGGAACAAGCTTCATCATAAAATATTTTATTACTCGAACTGCATTATAAATGATCTTGTAGAAATTCTGATTCGACTCGGGATACAAATTAAGGGGACAGAGTCTACTGATGAACTTGCAGTAATTATGAAATAGAATGCCAAACTCAGTCGCGCTCGACTCTTTATAGTCCACGAAAACGACGCTGAGGAGTTGGCGATGCGTAATTAATTAAATAAACCTCAATTTTAATTATTTACGTTAAAACAACAAATTTACTATCAAAAGATAGCAAATTTAAAACTATATACTAAATAAATAAATTTGTTGAATAGAGTGATGTGAATTTGTTATAAAAATTATCGAAAGTTTCAATGGCAATCTTTGGCAACTCATCACGTGTTTGATACAGGATATTTTTTATCCCATAGAAAATTATATGATAAATATAATTTTTCAATTAAAGATAATTATCAATTTTAATAACAATTAATGAGACCAGTATTCTCTCCTGATCAATTTGGTACAAGAATCAAGTCTCTAGCACAATTATGAAGCAAGATATGTTAATACTTCGATATAGAAAAATGCAAGGTCAGCCGGGGTCAATACTTGACCTTTCGATTGAAGGAGGTCAATGACATTTATACAAGTAAAAGGTTAGAGTGTTAGGATCAATTTGAAATACTAACCAAGTCTGACACTTATGGAGCACCTGGTTAGCGAGGAGGAGGAAGGAATACTTTCAGATATGAATTTTCAGTATTTTGAGAAGCCTATTTTTTCAAGTGACTTGAAATGTTTATAATTACTTAAATACAACTTTGATCAATATAAAATGCTATCAAAATGTAATTCTATATCTTTAGTATAATTTGAGAAGGTTTGAGATTTCAAAACGTTGTCAAAAGAAACTTAAATGTAAACCGGTTTTTTATATTGGTTTCATTTTTCTCAATTTTGTGGAAGGAGGAAGTTAATTATATATATATATATATACATATATATATATATATATATATATATATATATATATATATATATATATATATATATATATATATATACCTCTCTACTATATATATATATATATATATATATATATATATATATATATATATATATATATATATATATATATATATACACACATATATATATATATACATATATATATATATATTGAAATATACATTATTTTTGGCTGAAAATTGGTACAATAATAGTTTTTGACATGAATAAGAAAAATCCGGTGAAATTTTTAACAAAAAATGAAATGGGGGGGGCTCAGCTAACCCCCATTTTAGGGGTTACAGAACCCAGGGGTCCCAAACTTGGAACTTTTACTATTTATTATTAAATGAATTAATATTGTGAATTTCAAGGGCGTAGCCCAATTATAAGGGATACTTTACTCTTATGAGCCACTATCATAATACGGTATTGAAATCTGAAATTTCTCGGTGCAAATTTGCACCGACTCTCAGAGCAAGTTTTTATTAATAAATTTTAATTTTCATATATAAATGATTATTAAGATTATTATTTACAAAATTTTAAAAGGAAATAGCGATGACTAATGCATTCACAATTCCCTTGATCACGATCACAAATCAACCACTCGCGAATCCAGTCATCAAAAACCAAAAGGAAAACTGGCCACATGTGGCAAATGAAGTAATTTAAAATAAATTACGACATTAAATTCCCCAGCCAAAGGAATCCAACAGAAAAAATATAATTTGTTTTCGTAAGTTTTGGTGAAAGAAAATATAGTAAATAAGTATACTCTTTATTCGTCAGCGAACTGTGTCTGAAGGATAGGAATTTTGAATGGGTCGGTTGTGGGTCACACTCAGGCATATGTAATATAACTTAACTCTCACGTCTTGCACCTTCTAGTTTCAAAATATCACCACTAACAGAAGGCAACGACCCTGATTTTATTAAAAGGGGGGTGGTTGTTCCTTTCTTTTTTAAAAATAAAAAGGTGGGTTAATAACCCGAACCACCAACAGTATCAAAGTCAAGGGAACTACGGAAACCCTTCCCCTAAAGAAATCTCCATCCCAGGACAACTGTTTCTCGAAGAATATAATAATTACAAGGTCACTACCTTTAGTTCTGAAAATAAATGTATTTTGAAACGAAAATGCAAGGCACTCGAAATTACATTACACAGTCAGTAAGTCCCGGCACACACACCCTGAAGTAAGAAAACCCCTAATGCCGTACAAAAGGAGCTTAACTACTTTTGAAGAGTCCTGGGGACACTGGTGAGAGGAATACACAGTTCACGTTTGAATTAAAGTATAAGTAAGAAATTTTAAAAGATTATTTTAATGTTCAATAGTAAGAGAAATTATATGATAAGTTTTTTAATGTTGTCTAAATGGCTAATAAGGTTGTCGTCGAAGCTTATTTCGAATCGAATATAGCTTTGATCCGACGGGAAGCCAGGATGTTAGCCTGGCGGCGGTTCCTAGGGGGAGAACTTGATGTTGTAGGTGATTCTTCTTCTGTAGAAGAATCATAAATGTTACTATGAATTTCCAAAGGGTAAAGATGAATGACTGCGCGAGTAATTTCACCTGTTCTCGTACTCAAGGAAACCGATCTTACATAGCCATCAGGGGAAGTATGTAAAACTTTTACAATTCCCAATTTCCATTTTAAACGGGGACCGTCATCTTCCACCAGGACGACGTCTCCGACAGTTACATTTGGGCGATCAGATTTGTTGTAAGATTGCCTTAAGTTTAATAAATAATCCTTTTCCCATTTAATTTTAAATTTATTTACAAGGGAAAGGATGTATTTGTAACGTTTACCAATTTTTATAGGATCTAAATAAGTGGGATCCATTTCAATAAGTTCCTCTGGAACTGGGAGCGAATTTAATTTATGCCCTGTTAATAAATGGGAAGGGGTGAGTGGTTCCTCACTATGGAGGTCATCCCCTACAAATGTGAGAGGACGGCAATTCAAAACCGCCTCTACTTCAATTATAATTGTATAAAATTCATCATAAGTGATGAGGGCATTAGTAAGGGTACGTTTTAAATGGAGTTTGGTTAATCCAATTAGACGCTCAAAAAATCCTCCGTAGTGGCTGCTACGAGCAGGATTGAACCTCCATGTAATGGAGTATTGATTAAAAAATTGTTTTACTGATGGTAAACTATGTAACTGTTTTAAATAATCAGATGATGCATGGAAGTAGGTGGCGTTATCTGAGTAAACAACAGAAGGGACACCACGTCTACCCATGAAGCGGCGGAATGATCTCAAAAAAGATTCTGTGCTATTGTCTAAAACGAGCTCGAGATGGACTGCTCGAGTCGTTGCACAGGTAAATAATACAATATAACATTTTGTTGTAGCTGTTTTTGAAGTTTTAATTATAAAATGACCTGTTAGGTCAACTCCCAAAATAGTAAATGGTTTGGTGTTTATAACTCTTACTTTAGGCAAAGCAGCCAGAGGGGCAGACCTAAAGTGAAGAGCTTGTAAACGTTTGCACAAAATGCATGGTCTTGTGACCTTTTTAATATTGGTTCTCATATGGGAAAAATAATACTTCCTGCGTATTATTAAAAGGAGCTCAGAGGTTCCTAAATGATGAAAGGACATATGGGTATCCCATATGATGAGTTTTATTAAATGATGGTTATTTGGGAGTAAATAAGGGAATTTGGTGTCATAAGGCAGGAAGGAATTTCCTAACCTTCTATCGCACCTGAGTATACCATTTACTAATATTATATTAAGTTGTTTACACAGATGTGTAAGGGGTTTTTTATTTTTTAAACAATCTATTTCAGACTGAAAATGCAAACTTTGCATATATTTGATCCAATATGACTCAGAATTTTGTTTCTCCTCAATGGAGAGTTGATGGGAGAATTCAGGTTTTGTAATCGATTTGTTCAAGGGGGATTTATTTACAGAGTTTTTCAAATTTTTTATGAACCTGAATACTAAAGCTGTTATTTTTATAATTTTATTATAAGATGAATAATTCTCACTGTTCAGTATACTTTCAACAGGAGTAACTGTCACAGCTGAGATTATTAGATCTTCTTCTTTATTTTGTGAAGAAGAAGGATGTTCCCTCCAGACTGGCCAGTCTGAGGGATTTAAGAGCCAAGTTGGACCTGATGTCCATAGAAATCAGAAGATAAATATTTACAATCTGACCCGCGAGAAGCGAGGTCAGCGGGGTTGTCCTGTGTAGGGACATATTTCCACTCTATAGAGGGAACATTTTTTCTAATCTCGTCCACCCTGTTCTGGTTAAAGGTGGGGAGTTGTTTTTGTGAAAAAATCCACTGCAAGGTGACTTGACTATCACACCAAGCATATATTTTTTCAAAGTTTAATATGTTTTCAAATGTTTCTAATATAAATTTCAACATGCGAGATGATAATAGAGCTCCCATAAGTTCTAAACGGGGGATGGAAAGCTCTTTAATGGGGGATACTTTTACTTTTGATAATAATATTTTTGATATGGGTGTTGAGTCTGCACAAGAGACTACATACACCACGGTACCGTATGCAGAACCAGATGCATCGGAAAAGGCGTGGAGTTCCACATTAATTGAATATATAAGTTGCCTGGGCAACTTTAAGTTTAAACATTGTTCAAATTGAACCACAAGTGATCTCCATTCTTTTTGAAGATCATTGGGGATCTTGTGGTCCCAGTCAAGTTTTAATTTCCAAATTTTTTGTAGAAGCATTTTGCCTCTTATAACTACAGGTGACAAAACACCAAGAGGATCAAATGCAGATGCAACATTATGCAATATTTTACGTTTGGTATTGGCTTCTGGGTCGAAGCTACGAGTGGGGTAAGACATGGTATCGGAAGAAGTATCCCATTCCATACCTAAAATTTTTAAACAAGGTTCTTCTATGCCCAATTCTTTCTCTTGAAACATAGAAGCAGCGAGAGATGAGTTGGAAGCCCACTCTCTTAAATTTAAACCAGCCTCTGCAAATAAGGATCTGGTTTCAAAAAAATATTGTTTTATTTCATCCTCGGTGTCAAATGTACCGAAGAGGTTATCTACATAAATTTGTTCTAATATGGCATCCTTGTATGCCGTTTGGGATTTATTTACATGGTGGTGGAGGCATGCTGCCAATAAAAATGGACTACAAGTTGCTCCAAATAGTACTGATTTGAACCTATATGTCACTATAGGTGATTGGGGGTCTGAGGGGTCTCTGACCCATAGGAAACGAGTTGAATCTCGATCCTTTTCTGCTAAACGAATCCCTAAGAAAGCTTTTTCAATATCTGAGGAAGTTGCGTACTTTTTTATTCTAAATTTTAATAATAATTTTCCCAGATCTGTTATCAGAGACGGACCACTGTGTAAACAGAAATTTAAACTGGGATTGTTGGATGAGCAGTCATAAACTAAACGAAGTTTAGTTGTAGAGGAATTTTTGCGCACCCCATGATGGGGAAGGTAGTGTAACTTGGCTTCAGGATGGAGGGGGTGGAAGGTTTTACTTCCTCGATGAAGTCAAGGGACAGCTGTTCCTTTATTACATCATTATATGAGTTTAATAATTCGGGTTCAGTCCTGAGCCGTTTCAATACACTATAAAGTCGACGTTTCGACAAAGAGTAATTATCAGGTAAGTTGGGATGGTTTGCACGCCATGGCAATGACACCACATATTTCCCATTTATAAAGCGCAAATTTTCTTTAAATGATTCAAGGGTAGTTTTTTCAGCTAGAGTAAACTGCTCATCAGGTAATATTCCAATATGGGAGAGAGACCATAAACGATCAAGGTCGTCTATGGAGTTTTTGTTATACTCCTCCTCTGTGATCACAGAAGGAGGGGGGAGGGGGTCCTCAGCTGAGGAAATATTTATATTTTCTATATTATTTATTAAAGCAGAATCAGTACTAGAAGCTTCAGCTGAAGCAGATAAAATATTTTGATCAATATTTTTAATAGTGTGAGAGTTCTCACAAGTCTCAGAGGAGACTAAATTCATATTTTTTGTACTTTTCGAGGGGGAAATAATAATTTTTTCAGAAAGGTGATGTTCAACACCAACCTCAGTTGAGGTAAAATTCATATTTTTTGTACTTTTAATGGGGGAAATAATTTCACAAGCCTCGTCCGAGGCAGACAAAACCTTAAACCTATTTACTAAATCTAAATATTCCTCTTGGGAAAAATATGAAAGTTGATGCGCATTATTTACAACTTCCCCTCCCTCGGCATCTTCGAAGGGAGGTGAAGGATTTAAATTTAAAGAGTCCTCTGCCTCAGTTATAGAGAGGGGAGGATTTTCACTTACAGCTAATGGTTCTTCCTCCTCAATTATAGGGAGAAAGGAAGAATGATCAATATTTTTATGATTAGAATGGCTAAAACTAATTATAGGATCGAAAAATTGGACTTCGGCCCTAAAAGAAGATACAATAGTGACTTGAGAATCTGTGCCACCAGAAGTAAAAGGTAATTTGCCCCAAATAATATTACCTACATTTGTTTTTAACAAATTTACATTATTTATTTTCTCATATGATTGGAGAAAATGGGGGAGGTTGTCGGATCCGAGGAGTAAGCCAATGTCCGTAATAACATCTGATGTTGGATAAGGATTAGCAAGGGGGATACGATATTGTCTGAGCATTTGTGTGGTCTTCACAAGCCCAGGTATTTTAAGATCGTTGGGAAGGCGATCTACTATAACAGCAGATATAGGAATCACCCCCTCCTTGGTACTGATGTTTAAGGTGACCACATCATGTACTGAAGGAGTGCCCTTTTTGTTAATTCCGTTTATGGAGATGTTAACAGTGGAATGGGGAATGCAGTTTAATATTTTAGCCACTGATCTCGATATCAGCGAGACCTGGCTCCCTTGATCGAAAATGCTTCGAACAAGGATGGGTTTGTCTCCTTTATTTATTTTTAAATCCGCTATGGGAAGAGCTACACCGTGGCTCTGGGCCAACAAGGTGGAGGTGAGGTGGTTTGAAGCGGATTGGGGTAGGTACAGTTGTAACATATTCTGGTTTTTTATATTGGGGACAAAGAGCAGTATGATGCTCAGGAGACTGACAAGTGTAACATTTTTTGTTGTTTTGACAATCAGGTGTAGGGTGACTGCTACTCAAACACCTTCGGCACCAATGATGATTTTGGACAATTTGGTTTCGAAGTTCAAGAGTGTTTATAAGACTACAATTGGCGGTGTAATGACTGCTGTTACAGAAACGACATTTTATAGGGTTATTTTGACCATTATTATTATAAAAGGTGAGGTTATGATTATTATTTGAAGGGCGATGTTGATAATTATTTTGATTGTTATTATAATATGGGGTTCTACTTTGATGGTTAGGGGGTTTATTATTGTTAAACTTATTAAAGTTGTTATTAAAGTTAGGTTTATTTTGGTTAGGTTGGTAGTTTGGTTTATTATTGGACCTTTGAGGTGGTGAATTTATATTTGTATTTAATATAGTTGATTGTTTGGGTTTGGCCCCTTGTCCCTTCCATTTATTATTGGAAGGTGAAGTATGCTCAGATTTTTTAGGGGGGTTTTTATCGTCCTTGTTGGATAGTGTTTGACCTGAGGCCTCTAAAACTGAAAGGGCCTGGTTTAACATTTCAAAAAGTAATTCAAGGGTCCAACTTTCACCAGCCCTATCCCATTTAACCTTTTCTTTGATTTGTGATGGCAATTTTTGGGCCAGTAAAACACCCAAGATAGTAGAACCAGTTTTGTCGTCTACTATTAGTTTTTTATTTTTTAAAGATTCTACATAGCATTTTATGTCAGCTTTATATTGATAGAGATCTGCGTATTCATATCTAGGGGGGGTTAACTTGGTTAATTTCAATATTAAAGTCTCTTGGACTTTTGCAGGGTTATCAAAATCTTCCTTAAGAAGATCTCGAATAGTTTTATAATTAGTACCGGTGATGGCATAGCCAGATACCATCTGTTTCGCTGTGCCTTGAAGACAATCCAATAATAAACCGAGTTTACTAAGATCAGAATAGTTCTGACCTTCGACATAATTCTCAAATGATTCGATGAAAGAGGCATATTCTAAAATATTGCCACTAAAGGTAGGTAGTTTTTTAATGGGACGTTTAAATGCCTCCGGCTCTCTAGGGGTAGCCGGGACAATCGGTGATGTAGGGCGCGAAGCTGGTCGCGAAGGTGGTTTAGTGAGGTCTTGAATTTTATATTTAATGGTAGTAATTGTTTTTAATAGGGCAGTATGCCTTGAATAATTTTCTTCATCATCGATTAAGGAATTCTCATCGTCCAAAAATTGGGCGATGTTGTTGTCAGTTTCAGCTAATTTGAGATCTAAGTCTTCTAAGTTAGTTATGATATAACTTAAGTCATCAACTTTAGTATTTGGATCTAATAATTTATTATTGGCCTCGTTAATAGCCTTGGTAGCACGACTCCGTAATGTTTTACGTGATTTTTTGTGTGCCCCATAGACTTTGAGGTCACTATCTGATAGATCAGACATATGGGAAGCCATTTTTAATCAAAAATTTAAAAAAAATATATAAAGAGAAAAAATGTGTCTTGAGACACTAAATTATTAAAATATTTAAATTTATCAGATTAAATGTTGATTTATAATACAAGTACAATATAGATTGTACAAGTAAAATATTGTACCAGTACAAGTACTTAGTACAAAAATAATGTGTCTTGAGACACAAAAAGATATTAAAATTTTCAAAACTATGAGATTAAATGTATTTATAATACAAGTACAATATTGTACAAGTAAAAATATTGTACAAGTACAAGTACTTAGTACAAAAATAATGTGTCTTGAGACACAAAAAAACTATAAGATTAAATATATTTTATAATGTTCAACAAAAATGTTGAACCGATGAACCGGTTTCAGATGTACCGGTATAAAGCGCTGGTAAATATTGTATAAAAATTTTTATACATAAGAGAGTGTCTCGTGACACTAAAAAAATCAAATTATAAACTAAGTTATTTTTATATAATATATATACCGGATAAAACCGGTAAAATGTGAATACCTATACGAGGTATCACTGAAAAGTATATATATATTCAAATATATATAAATATATAAACTATTGTTTATATAAAAAATATTGCCCCTACGGTCAGTGAGTGGTGAATTTTTATATATATATATAAATAATTTTATGAATATTATTATTAGAAGTATTTAAAACTAACTTAATATTAAGTAATTGTGTTTATATTACACAAACAGATTTTATATAATAATGAGACTTAAAATTATTTAAAAACGTATGTTCTTCTACATACAACAAGATATAAAAAATACAAAAAGAAATTTATTTTTACTAATGTAAAAAATAAAATGAAAAGAAATGAAGTTCACTTCTAATTAAATGAAGGAGTTTTATTATTTATATATATATATAATATTTTTTAAATATTAAAAATATTTTATTTAAAATATTTTTAAAGAAAATAACTGTAGTTGTTATTTTATTTTGATTTTATAAATTTTTTAAAGTTTTTAAACGGAAAATAAAAATTCCCCTAAATTGGGTGGAAAAATTTTAAAAATTCCCCGAAAAATTTTTACTAAATATTTTTATTGAGTGCCCTCTTATGGAGCCAATAAATTTGTATGTGAAGAACTGGAGACTTATGTCTCATGTAAGCTCCCACACAAAAAAAAATAAAAATGTTTATTTAATATTTTGTTCAAAGTTGAATGTTGTTTAAGGGGAAAATTATGTTTAAGGGGATATATATAATGACACGAAGTCACAAATATAAAAATTTATATAAAAAACTATTATTAAAAATAGTTTAAAAAGGTTGTAAATGATTTTTAAAATTTTATGAAAAATTGGGTGAAAGTTCGTGTGCCAAGTATTTATGATAAACAAATGGTACACCAGAAAATGATATAAGGGATAAAATTATAAATTTTTAATATGGAAGAGATCAAAAGTCAAGTGTTAACACGCATTATTGCATCGCAGCAAGTGAGGGTTAGTGACCAGTCCAGGTAGCTGGGCCTAATGAAGACTAGATCACCAATCTGCATTTATTCCACTTCCAGACAATCTCTGGCGCGGGCACCACTTTCAGCGATTATTTTAGAAATAGGAAAAAGAATAGTGAAATAATATTTATATATATATATATATATATATATATATATATATATATATATATATATATATATATACCTCATATATTCTCGGTGGAATTCGTGTGTTATAGTAATTAATATATATATATACAAACGAATGAAAAATAATTATTGACTCTATATCTACTGCTATATAGACCGAATGCTCATAAAAGAACCGAGTTTTTATTTATGATGAATTTGGGGACGAAAAAGTTTTATCGTATATTAAATTTAATTGAAATTTATTTTCTATAGTTGTTGAAAGTTTATTGAGTTTATTTTATATGGAAGTCGCTTTAATATTTGAAATTATAAAATTTTCATTACGAAGTTATTTCTGAATTTCCGAATATATGTAACCACGTTATCGAACATGTAGTATAATTTTTATATCTTCGAAAGTGGACAGAGATGAAAAAAACTCTAGTCAAGTTCCGAAGATGATGACAATAATAACAACAATATTTATTGTGATAACGATAACAATAACAGCATACTACCAAGACTTCCTATAATTAGTACCATGAAAGCAATAATAATAATAATAATAATAATAATAATAATAATAATAATAATAATAATAATAATAATAATAATAATAACAATAGAAAGCAGTATACTAGCTACACTAAAATAAATGATGATAATAATAATAATAATAATAATAATAATAATAATAATAATAATTATTATTATTAATGGTAATGACTACCAATAATAATTATTATTTGTAGGAATCGTCAATCTCTAGAAATGCAAGCATTCTAGGAGAAAGACAAATTTCCAATGTAATAATTTTTATTTTAGGTTCCTAATGTTTCTCGTTTCTGTTTAGAAAACAAGGAAAACAAAAAGAAACCGTAATAAGCAAATGTCTAATTCTTGGAAACTAATTATTATTACAAGACAGGAGTGAAGCCTCTGTCTGGGGGGTTCTAATATTTGCTCCACCACCACGGGAAACTAATATTACCAAACCACTAGTTAAATTTTACCATGCACGGATTTGATGATAATTCGGCATCAAATGTTACACAAAATTCGGAAAACTCGCTGAACTTTGGTCCATAAATTTTATTATTTTACGACAAAAATCTATGGATGTATATATATATATATATGGATATAAACCATCAATTGATGATTTGAAATTATAAAAATTATAATTTATGCTTTATAAATATTTAATTTGAATATTTGAAAATTATACAATCGAAAATTTGCATTCCGATTTTGTCTCATTTATGAGACAAATTCTGAGACCACGTGACCAACTATTAAGGCGATTTTTTATTATTTCTAAATAAATATTTATAATTTTATATATATATTTTAATAAATATATATATAAAGAGTAATTTTCAGTTGTAATATTTACGGGAGGAATGTTGCAGTAATACTTTTATGACAAGAATCACTTCTAAGGCGGATCTTGAAATGCAAACTTCACGTTCTGAAATTTTACGAAATTTTTTCTTTTGATTTCTATTTAATATTTTTTAATCTTTTTATCTATATTCTTTGGAATTTAAATTCAAGTTTTAACATCACTAACAGATGATTCTCATTTTTTAACGACGAGGCAGTAATTTATAACCTAACCTAAGTGAAATTTTCGATCTTAACAATAATTCTTTTTATATTAAATTTTTCTTTTACTTTCCCAAGTTTCCCCTTTAGCGTTTTGCTTATTTTTCTTGTGTGCGAGTTTATTGTTTGCATGTGAAAAAAAAATAAACAAAAAATCAGTATACATCACGTTGGGAAAAAATGTGTGTAAATATCATATTTTTAAACTTTCACCGAAAAAAGAGGGAGAATAAAAGATAGATAAAAAACTCGAAGATTCTTCCACCTATCAATAAAACTGGACATCTAAAGTAAAGACGAATTAAAAAGGTTAGGTTGAAAGGTGATTGACGCGGATTTTTAATATTCAGTGATGAAAACTGAATGACTAAAAAAACGTGGGCCAATCGAATTTAATTCAACCTTGAGAACTATTCTAACAGAAGTGTATCAATATTGTATAACAACTCGTGGGTCCACTGTTCAAGTTGAATTATTCTGACTGGAACAACTCAACAAGAAGAGACTGATTTGTTATACAATATCAAAACACTTATCAAAAGTTAATATATATACGAAACAAAAACTATTGCCTTTTTGCTAACATCTGAAATAGGGGAGAAGGGGGGCTAATAGCCATTAATGGGGTCCTATCAATTTGTCCAGAAGGCTTTAGGATGATATACCTACACAAATTTCCTAAAATCACCATTTAACGGAAGGAAAGTTTTCAATGGTTCCGTTGAGAATTTATAAAAAAAAAGCATTCTCAACCCTGAATTAAATGTCGGTAAGACGCCTCCGAAAACCGGCGCTGAACCTCTAAAAATGATGGGGGAAGCTCATTAGAGGAACAAGCTTCATCATAAAATATTTTATTACTCGAACTGCATTATAAATGATCTTGTAGAAATTCTGATTCGACTCGGGATACAAATTAAGGGGACAGAGTCTACTGATGAACTTGCAGTAATTATGAAATAGAATGCCAAACTCAGTCGCGCTCGACTCTTTATAGTCCACGAAAACGACGCTGAGGAGTTGGCGATGCGTAATTAATTAAATAAACCTCAATTTTAATTATTTACGTTTAAACATAACAAATTTACTATCAAAAGATAGCAATTTTAAAACTATATACTAAATAAATAAATTTGTTGAATAGAGTGATGTGAATTTGTTATAAAAATTATCGAAAGTTTCAATGGCAATCTTTGGCAACTCATCACGTGTTTGATACA
>JABUQX010121751.1:0-34333 GCA_015478945.1 Trachelipus rathkii | reverse complement strand
GTTGTACTTCGTTCAGTTAGGAATTTGGGTGTTTAACCGTTATCCATGTTTATCGTTGGCTTCCATGAAGTGTATGTAAGTCATAATCATATCAGTAAAATAAACTAATAAATTGCAAGTGTCAATTAAAATGTCATAAATATTAACTTATATCTTCTCATAATATATTGGGCAAGTGTTTGTTTATATTATAACATGATTACAATATTATAGTCTAACTTCTTTTTGTTTGGGTCACGGTAACTAAAAGTACAGTGCCACATATATGCACTATAATGCCATAAATGGGTCATTGAATAAAATGAGATAAACTCACTGCCAAGTCAGATAGTTATCTAAGTCCTCTCAGTCTTTTTCATTACTTTAATGACTTCATCATTCACTTTATCCAAGTACTCATTGCCCAACTGTTTTCGATTTGGTGGTTCATACCCAGGTCGTAGATTTTTAAGAAGCTGAGTTAAATATTTATTTTCTATGACATTAAATGCTATATTGGAAGAAAAGAAAAACTTTGCTAAATGCAAGTCAAATTCTTCCTTTTGTTTTACAGTAGTAGCTACAAATGATTTCATAGAAGCTTGTCGATGAACATGTTTAATTGGAGTAGATGCAAAGGGAGAAGTAACTGAATATGTTTCTCCAGTTATTTCACCTTCATTTAAATTATAAGATGAAAAACAACTTTCATCACTACTACTACTAGTACTGGGTCTAGGTCTAGGTCCAGATATATCTGATATAATGATTGAGTCATTTTCTGCCATACTTGTACCCGGAACAACTTCTAAATGTGGGTTTTCCTTTACAAGTTCATTTTGTTTCTTCTTATTGCATTTTTGTAAATGAGCTTGGATCCTAGGAATCCTATCACATATTAAAGTGAAGCAATGTTTACATTCTACTTTCCCTTTTGTATCTGTATTTGTAAGGATGTTTACCTCTGACCACTCGGGTGCTTTAATGCGGCCACCTGTATGTCCAATTTTTGGCATTATTTACTTTTGTAGTTATTTAATAACAATATTATATATATATATATATATATATATATATATATATATATATATATATATATATATATATATATATATATATATATATATATATATATATATATATATATATATATATATATATATATATATATATATATATATATATATATATATATATTAGAGACACTAAAAGGTTAAAAGGAAAAAATATATATGAGACTTAGTTACTACATATTTAAATAAAACTTAAAAAACTTAGGCATTTTCAAATTTTTAAAAAGCCAAAGCCAAAAAGCATTGGATTTTTGGATTTTTGGCTTTTTGCCAACCCTGTTTCATATTATATAAACTGTTTTAATTTATGGTTTATCTATTAAACAAATTTGAATATGAAAACTTATAATACTTCATGGGCTCAAAGGATGAAACGTCGCCTTAGTAGCCCACTTCTTGTCTATGTATTTATTTTTATATTAAATTGCTATTTTTAATGGTAAATATTATGTAATACATAAAATTCAATTTGTATATAGATGGGGCTATGAAAGAATTAGAGATGGGAGTTGCAGGAAATGGTGTTAGAATGATGAAGATCGGAGGGTGCCCTACTTATTATATGCGGATGATTTGGTTTTGTATGATGAATCTAAAGAGAGTTTGAGAGGATTGGTAGAGAGATTTGGCAGGGTGTATAAAAGGAGGGGTTTGAAAGTAAACGAAGGTAAGAGTAAGGTTATGGTTGTGAGTGAGGACAGTCCTCAGTGTGAAGTTATGTTAGATGGTGAGCAGCTGGAACAAGTGTCTGAGTTTAAATATTTAGGATATATGTTGGATGGAAAGGGAACGGATGATGCAGAGTGTAGTAGGAAAGTTGTGAATGGCAGGAAGGTGGCTGGTGCAATTAAATCGTTGGTGGATGTAAAGGGATTAGGTCTTGAGTGCGCTAGGGTCTTACATGAGAGTATGTTGTTACCTGTGTTAATGTATAGTAGTGAGACTGATCTGGAATAAGAGGTATAGATGTAAAGTACAATGTGTTCAGATGGACAATCTTAGGGGCATGTTAGGTGTGAGAAAAATTGATAAAATGAGGAATGAACGTATTAGAGTTGTGTGGTGTGAAGACAGGAGTAAATGAGAGAATAAATGAATGTACATGGAGATGGTTTGGTCATGTGGAAAGGATGAATCATAGTCGGTTGGTTAAGCGGATGTATAGTGGTGAAAGTGTTGGGAATCGACCGGCTGGGAGACCGAATAAAAAGTGGATTAAGTCAGTAAAGGAATGTCTGGAGGAGAGAAGAAAGGTGCATAATAGGAGTGAATGGCGATGATTTGTGAGGGGGTATGGTTGTGGCCCACCTGGGCAAAGGGATAAACCCTATACTGACGATATGCCATAGTGAGGGTCCGTCGCGGTCCCGTGAAGCTCTAGGGTGGATTTTCTGACTGCGACGAGTTCTCACTAATAAGTATAAAGGGGGCGGTAAGGCTGGGCTTTCTTTTCGATTTGTGTCATTCTTTTACTACTTTTCTGTTTCCAGTGCATTGCACGCACCTTACTCCCAGTCATTGGGAAAAAAAGATAGATGATGATGATAAAATTATTATTATTATTATTATTATTATTATTATTATTATTATTATTATTATTATTATTATTATTATTATTATTATTATTATTATTATTATTATTATATATGGAAATTAGAAACAAAACCAAGATGTTAATGAATAGCAGGACAACTTTCTATGTATTAAAACGGCTCTGAATGTATTTTCACATTTTAAATAAGAATGAAGTGAACACAATTTAATTCTTCCTTATTATAAATTTGTTAAACTTTTGAAATATAGTTTTTCAATTATACTTTTTCAATTAATCTTTATATTAAAATTATTGATAGTCCCATCACAAATATATATATATATATATATATATATATATATATATATATATATATATATATATATATATATATATATATATATATATATATATATATACCGTATATATATATATATATATATATATATATATATATATATATATATATATATATATATATATATATATATATATATATATATATATATATATATATATATATATATATTTCAAATTAATTATAAACACAAAACCAAAAATCATTTTCTTCTCAGTCACAAAATGTATTAATGATGTTCTCCTTTGTGCAATATTCAAAACGCTTAAATATCAAAATAACAAAATATCATTGTCATTTGCGACCATTTGGCTAGTCTCCATAAGAAACATAAAGAAGACAACTTCGGAAATATTTACAGAAAACACTTACATTATACCTTGAAACGATCTTAAACTTAAACTAAGATTCAACTAATCTCTCAACTAATGTATTATTTAATTCTCTCTCTCTCTCTCTCTCTCTCTCTCTCTCTCTCTCTCTCTCTCTCTCTCTCTCTCTCTCTCTCTCTCTCTCTCTCTCTCTCTCTCTCTCTCTCTCTCTCTCTCTCTCTCTCTCTCTCTCTCTCTCTCTCTCTCTCTCTCTCTCTCTCTCTCTCTCTCTCTCTCTCTCTCTCTCTCTCTCTCTCTCTCTCTCTCTCTCTCTCTCTCTCTCTCTCTCTCTCTCTCTCTCTCTCTCTCTCCTCTTTCTCTCTCTCTCTCTCTCTCTTTCTCTCTCTCTCTCCTCTCTCTCTTTTCTCTCTCTCTCTCTCTCTCTCTCTCTCTCTCTCTCTCTCTCTCTCTCTCTCTCTCTCTCTCTCTCTCTCTCTCTCTCTCTCTCTCTCTCTCTCTCTCTCTCTCTCTCTCTCTCTCTCTCTCTCTCTCTCTCTCTCTCTCTCTCTCTCTCTCTCTCTCTCTCTCTCTCTCTCTCTCTCTCTCTCTCTCTCTCTCTCTCTCTCTCTCTCTCTCTCTCTCTCTCTCTCTCTCTCTCTCTCTCTCTCTCTCTCTCTCTCTCTCTCTCTCTCTCTCTCTCTCTCTCTCTCTCTCTCTCTCTCTCTCTCTCTCTCTCTCTCTCTCTCTCTCTCTCTCTCTCTCTCTCTCTCTCTAATATATATTTATATATATTTTTGATTATTATTATTATTGCCAGCTCTAATTTTCAGGCTGGATTATTATTATTATTATTAGATTTTATATTTATTGAAAAAAAAATTATTCATTTTCAGAGTCCATTGCCTCAAAGATAGTAAAAGCTCCGAACACATCAGACGTTACTAATAATACTCTCTCACTTTCAACCTTTTCGTCATTAAGTTATGGATTTGATGATTCTGGTGAAGATTTATTTTTACAAAATAGAGGACAAACCTTTCGTGACAAGCTTCGACAAAAAAGGGTTGAAAACCCTTATGCAATATCAGACAGCACCTTAAAAACTCCGGCGCCTACAGAGAATACTGTTGACGATCTTGGTTTATCAGTAGTGTCGTTAGATGAAAGTATCGACATAAGTAAAGCCAAAATAGAAATTCAAAAGAAGCGTAAAAGACGCCATACTGAGATTGAATTTTTAAATTTGACCAATGCTGTTTCGAAATTGAGTGAGGTTAATGTTAATAATGATGCAAATGAAGATGATAGTATCGATCTGGGTAAGAAAAATAATCCAAAATCACCGTTTCGAGGAAAGAGACAATCTGTTCTTTTTGATATTAGTCCTTTAATTGACGCAATTCCACAAGTTAATTTGGAAATCGCAAATGAAGATGATAGTATCGATCTGGGTAAGAAAAATAATCCGAAATCACAGTTTCGAAAGAAGAGAAAATCTGTTCATTTTGATATTAGTTCTTTAATTAACGCAATTCCAGAAGTTAAGGAAACTAATCCTAAATCGCCTGAGGAGTCGGATATTCTTAATTCAACGGATTCCGTATCTAGATTATCATCTAAAGAGTCACAATCCCCTAAAAGCAATGAGAATAATTTAGAAGAATTCCTTAAAAGCAGTGAGACAGGTTTAAAATCCCCTAGAAGCAAAGAGAAAGGTTTAGAATCCCCTAAAAGAAAGGAGAAAAGTTTGGAATCCCCCAAAAGCAAAGAAAAGGGTTTAGAAATCCCTATAACTAAAGAGAAAGGTTTAAAATCCCCTAGAGGCAAAGAAAATAATTTAAGTAAATCCCCTAAAAGCAAAGAGAAAGGTTTAGAATCTCCTGAAAGCAATGAGAATAATTTAGAAGAATCCCTTAAAAGCAGTGAGATAGGTTTAAAATCCCCTAGAAGCAAAGAGAAAGGTTTAGAATCCCCTAAAAGAAAGGAGAAAAGTTTGGAATCCCCCAAAAGCAAAGAAAAGGGTTTAGAAATCCCTATAACTAATGAGAAAGGTTTAAAATCCCCTAGAGGCAAAGAGAATAATTTAAGTAAATCCCCTAAAAGCAAAGAGAAAGGTTTAGGATCTAAAAGCAATGAGAATAATTTAGAAGAATCCCTTAAAAGCAGTGAGATAGGTTTAAAATCCCTTAGAAGCAAAGAGAAAGGTTTAGAATCTCCTAAAGGCAAAGAGAAAGGTTTAGAATCCCCCAAAAGACAGGAGAAAAGTTTAGAATCCCCCAAAAGAAAGGAGAAAAGTTTAGAATCCCCTAAAAGCAAAGAAAAGGGTTTAAAAACCCCTATAACTAAAGAGAGAGGTTTAGAATCCCCTAAAGGCAAAGAGAATTTAGGTAAATCCCCTAAAAGCAAAGAAAAAGGTTTAGAATCCCTTAAAAGAAAGGAGAAAAGTTTAGAATCCCCTAAAAGCAAAGAAAATGGTTTAGAAACCCCCTTAACTAAAGAGAGAGTTTTAGAATCCCCTAAAGGCAAAGATATTAATTTCGGTAAATCCCCTAAAAGCAAAGAGAAAGGTTTGGAATCTCCTAAAAGAAACAAAGATTTAGAATCTCCTATAAGAAAAGAGAATAGTTTAGCTTCCATAAGTGATAATTCAATCCTTTTTGGAGAGCAAAACTTCAAAGATCATGCTGATAATTCATTATTTATAGAACCAAATTTCAAGCTTAAAAATGTTTTAGGTAAAAGAAAAAAATCAGTTCATTTTGAAATTGATGAATTTATATCACAAATGAAAAAGAACAAATCGGAAATTGTTGATGATCCTGCAAATTCTTCCGAAGTCAATGAAAATACTAAGGAAATTAATAAATCTGTGACTAGTACTCTTGGTACCAACGTCGATGTAAATGCAAAAAATACCCTAGATTCTCCCAGACCCAAAAGATCAATACATTTGTCCCCAAATTCTATAAGGAAGCAGTTGGAATCTCCAAAATCTATTGGCACAACTGCAATTACATCTTTAAGTGACCAAGTTGAGCTATCAGAATCAGGAAAGAAAACTACCACTACTCATTCTGAGGCAGTTGACACTTTGTCGCCATCAATAAGATTAAAAAGTAGTAATAGTCTCCCTCTGTCCTCAAAGTCTATTGAAAAACTACTGCAGTCGCCGAAACCCATAAGCGTGAGCCTATCTTCATCTCCGGGGCCCTCCAGTTATCATTTAGGATCTCCCAAATCAAAAAGCAGTAATCACTTGTCCGTTATTCTTAAAACTCCTGAAAAACAGCTGAAATCACCAAAATTAACACACATGAATCTACGTGCATCTCCAAGGTCCACCAGCTATCTTTCAAAATCTCCCAAATCAAGGGCTGGTGATCGTCTGTCCCTTACTCCCACAAAGTCTCCTGAAAAAACACTGAAATCACCAAAATCAACACAGATGAATCTAAGTACATCAAGGTCTACCAGTTATGGTTCGAAATCTCCCAAATCAAGGACCAGGGATCATCTGTCTATTACTCCTACCAAGTCTCATGAAAAGCAGTTGAAATCACCAAAATCAACACACATGAATCTTCGTACATCTCCAAGGTCTACCAGTTATCATTTGAAATCTCCCAAATCAAGGGCTGGTGATCGTCTGTCTCTTACTCCTACAAAGTCTCCTGAAAAACTGCTGAAATCACCAAAATCAATGCAGAAGAATCTAAGTACATCTCCAAGGTCTACCAGTTATGGTTCGAAATCTCCCAAATCAAGGACCAGTGATCATCTGTCCCTTACTCCTACCAAGTCTCCTGAAAAGCAATTGAAATCACCAAAATCAACACACATGAATCTTCGTACATCCCCAAGGTCTACCAGTTATCATTTGAAATCTCCCAAATCAAGGGCTGGTGATCGTCTGTCTCTTACTCCTACAAAGTCTCCTGAAAAAACACTGAAATCACCAAAATCAACACAGATGAATCTAAGTAGATCTCCAAGGTCCACCAGCTTTCTTTCGAAATCTCCCAAATCAAGGGCTGATGATCGTCTGTCTCTTACTCCTACAAAGTCTCCTGAAAAACTGCTGAAATCACCAAAATCAATGCAGAAGAATCTAAGTACATCTCCAAGGTCTACCAGTTATGGTTCGAAATCTCCCAAATCAAGGACCAGTGATCATCTGTCCCTTACTCCTACCAAGTCTCCTGAAAAGCAATTGAAATCACCAAAATCAACACGCATGAATCTACGTGCATCTCCAAGGACCACCAGCTTTCTTTCGAAATCTCCAAAATCAAGGGCTGGGGATCGTCTGTCCCTTACTCCTACAAAATCTCCTGAAAAAACACTGAAATCTCCAAAATCAACGCAGATGAATCTAAGTAGATCTCCAAGATCTACCAGTTATGGTTCGAAATCTCTCCCAAATCAAGGGCTGGTGATCGTCTGTCCCTTACTCCCACAAAGTCTCCTGAAAAAACACTGAAATCTCCAAAATCAACGCAGATGAATCTAAGTAGATCTCCAAGATCTACCAGTTATGGTTCGAAATCTCCCAAATCAAGGACCAGTGATCATCTGTCCCTTACTCCTACCAAGTCTCTTGAAAAGCAGTTGAAATCACCAAAATCAACACACATGAATCTTCGTACATCCCCAAGGTCTACCAGTTATCATTTGAAATCTCCCAAATCAAGGGCTGGTGATCGTCTGTCTCTTACTCCTACAAAGTCTCCTGAAAAAACACTGAAATCACCAAAATCAACACAGATGAATCTAAGTACATCTCCAAGGTCTACCAGTTATGGTTCAAAATCTCCCAAATCAAGGACCAGTGATCATCTGTCCCTTACTCCCACAAAGTCTCCTGAAAAAACACTGAAATCACCAAAATCAACACAGATGAATCTAAGTACATCTCCAAGGTCTACCAGTTATGGTTCAAAATCTCCCAAATCAAGGACCAATGATCATCTCTCCCTTACTCCTACCAAGTCTGCTGAAAAGCAGTTGAAATCACCAAAATCAACACACAAGAATCTTCGTACATCCCCAAGGTCTACCAGTTATCATTTGAAATCTCCCAAATTAAGGACCAGTGATCATCTGTCCCTTACTCCTACAAAATCTTCTGAAAAACTGCTGAAATCACCAAAATCAACACAGATGAATCTAAGTACATCTCCAAGGTCTACCAGTTATGGTTCGAAATCTCCCAAATCAAGAACCAGTGATCATCTGTTCCTTAGTCCTAAATCTTCTGAAAAACAGTTGGAATCACCAAAAACAACACAAATGAGCCTACGTTCATCTCCGAAATCTGCCAGTTTTCACTTTGGATCTCCTAAGTCAATAAACAAAAGTAATCCTTTATCAAGTAACCAACTAGAACTACATAAGTCACATAGTAGTAATAGTAACCGTGTACCGGCCGAAGTAGAGAATAATAAAAGCAGTATAAGAATTGATCCTTCTTCTTCTTCTAAGTCTTCTACCATTCACTTAGAACCTACAAAATTACGCAGGAGTCTATTTTCTCCACAGTCGTCTACCAGTAAGTTATCTGCACTCCATACGCCTAACACCAGTAGTTTAACCAATCCTCCCCAACCTAATGACAATGAATCGGATTCACAGGAATCTTCCAATAAAAACATATCTACCATGTCCCCAAAATTGATTACAGAAAAGCAGAGTAGATCTCCAGAACCTGTTGGAAGCTCACAGAATATATCCTCTACAGCAAAAGCAGCTTCAACATCAACAGTCGCAGCCTCATCTGACAGAAATGCAGATATAAATATTTCTATTTCGTCTAACATTGATGGGCGTATGTTTAAAAGCCCTGTCAAAGGTGTTTATGAAAATCCAGAAACGGAGACTATTGTTTCAGGGGAGAGAATTCATAAATCATCTGAAGAATTTAGTTCTCATGAAGGATCAAAACATGGGCATAAAAGGCAGTTAGATCTTAACGAAAACTTTTCAGACTTTGGAGAGAAAAGGATTAAAATGACTCCTATGAGAAGTCCACAAATTTCTCAAGAAGGACATGGAAACTTAATTGGAGAAAAGTTAGGTTCCTCAATGAAAATTTCATCACTGACAATACATAATAATTTGGATTCAGAAATGAATGAAAATAATGATCATATATCTGATTTTGAATCTTTTAGCCCAACTACTTCTCATAGACAAGCAAATTTATCCACTAGAAGAGTTTCTGTCTCTTCGCCAGTTGCAGGAAGTTCAATGAACCCTGCTGGAGAATTGCTGACATACCCAACCACTAGTAGTAACTTTGATAAGCTACCTGGTGAATCTTTACAAGGTACAATTACTATTAATAGAAATAAAAAACGATGCAGCAACAACACCAAAGGATCTCCAAAGCCTTCAACTTCAAAATCAGGTGAAAACAAATCTGGACAGTTAACGCTAAAAGAATTCTTGGAAAGACTGAAAAGCAAACAACCCGCAAGAGAGCCTGAACCGGATCTATTACAAGAGATGATCAAAAAACCAAAAGATCTACTAGAGATAAATAAAAAATATGAAAAAGAAAAGACTGAGAAAAAGAAAGAAACCCCCAAAAAGAAAAAAGAAACTAAAATAAAAACAAATTTACCGCCGAAAATGAACGACGCCATGTTCCAACACTTTTTGAAACATAAATTGACAAAGGAAGGCTCTGAAGTACTGCAGGAAATAGTCGGGGAATTTTTCAAGAATCTAGCTGAGGATCTTCAAGTTGTTATAACATCATCTAATGATAAACTTATCAATAAACAACATCTTTATCTTCTAATGAAGCAGTTAAAAATAGTTTCAAATTGGGAAGACCTTTACGCACTTACAGAGGAACTTTTACCAGCGAATGAGTGGAAGAAGCTTGTTCCAATACAATACGCCAACAATCAAATCTTTCCAAAAGAGCCTCGTGAAAGGAGAGGTGGACATTCATAAAGTTTTAAAGTTAAGTAATTTCTCACTCTCTCACACCCACACACAACTATATATATATATATATATATATATATATATATATATAAATATATATATATATATATATATATTTGTTTATCTATCTATATTATATATATATATATATATATATATATATATATATTATATATAATATATATATATAATATTATATATAAATATATTTACAACTACATGTGAAAACATACTTCACTACAACCTAGCCACACATACAACAGAACAGTCTATATATATATATATATATATATATATATATATGTAATATATATAAATGCATAAATAAAGAATAATTATTTATATTATTATTATATATAATATATATATATATATTATATATATATTATATATTATATATATTATATAATTATAATATTATATATATATGATATAATATATATATATATATAATTTAATTCTTAATTTAGTAGAGTTATAATTAATGATATTATTTAACTCTTGGAGCGACACCAAATTAAATGAATTTAACCGAGATTTTTATAATTCTTATGCACCCGTTACTATGAACCGGTTGAATCTGAAATTGAATATTGCTTGAATTAAGTTGTAAAGAGTCTGGCTTTCGTTTCCGTGGGCTGGTACATTTCTTCAGGAAACTTGATGAGCAAAGTGAATGTATAAGATTACAATTCTGTATTCTGGCAACCAGGAAACGAAAGCCTAGGACTGCTTTACACACTTAATTCAAGCATGTTAATTGTTAAAAAATAATTGTTGTTCATATAAATTTAGTGCATATAAGAATTAATGAAATCTACGTTAATTCATTATTTGTGTCGCCTCCAGGGGGTTAAATAATACATATATATATATATATATATATTTATATTATATATATATATATATTATTACTATATATTATATATATATATATATATATATATATATATATTTTTTATAAATTATATATATATAAATATATTATATATATATTATATATTATATATATATATATTTATTTAAATATAATTTAAATATATATATATATATATTATATTTTTTAATTTTTTAAGAATATATTATTTAAAGAATATTTTTTTGTATCGTTAATAAAGTTGAATTATTAAGTTGTTTTTTTTTTACACTTTTTTGTATTTTTATCCCTGTGAGTTGGTGTGAAAGAATTTCCAAAACTTAAATTCTTCGTGTCCTAAGAGGCTAGCTGGGTTTGGGTCCCTCTACCACTTTTTTATACCCTAGAATTGCTCATGCATGCCTCGCATTCCTGGTGCATGCTTGCCTAACCTATAACAGTTTTGGGAAAGCCAAGGACAGCTGCTGGTGATTATTATTATTATTAAATGAAAAAAAAAAGGTTCCGGTAATTAATGTTTTTTTTTTTCTCTATTCGGGGTCAGGACGGGGAAACTGGTAGGAAATTGAACTTTGAGATTTGCTATCCTTAAACCTGACGCCACCGAGTGCACTTGTCCGAGTTTTTTTTTCGTGTGCCAAAGAAGATCAAACGCTATGCAGGGATTGAGTCTGCGACCTCTCGGTTGAAAGGAAACTAGTCAACCGCTGCGCCACCATGTGTTCAATGGTTTCAAATTCGATACAGCAATGTTTTCCTTAATATAAAAAGTCAGCATTTTTGCTGGTGATAATTTTGTCTTAAGATCTGAGGGAGTGTCCAGACCTAGCAAAGTACGTCGGCCGCAGATTGTTAGCTGTAGCAGTAAAACATTCAAAATGACCTGTAGTGAAGAATCAGTCGTTAGTGGCGTGTTATCTGCTCAGTGTGTTTGCATTTAAAATGTTATGAAAATGGATTAATCGATTTGACGCTACTTTAATCAGCGGCAGATTTTACGTTTATTCTGAGCGCGAGCTTATTCATATCTCTTAATTACAATGCTCGCTCTTTCAGCAGTTTCACCCTGTCATGGCGGACTTTGTGTGGCTTCGTTAACCATCCTTGGAATGAGAAGTTTTGACTCTGAGGAAGCTTTAATATTTGACGAAAAGCTTTGGTCGGATGGACAGGTTCATTCATTCATACGACAAAATATTCTCTAAGCAAATTTCATGGTTCATTGCATATGTTCTCTTGCATTTAAGCCAGAAAGAAGCTCCATATAGAGAAATGAAACAAATTTTCCGAATCTCGCAACATTCGCTTATTTTCATTTTAATAGTTGGGCACACTTTCACCAAATGAAGTGTATTGAAGTTCTTAGTTCGACAATTAACAAAACTTATGACTTCTTCCACAAAAATGTCTAAATCATCCTATCTTCCAGTTATTCCCTTTGATGGATCTGTAGCTAATATGCTGATTAAACTTGATCTCTCGGCCTTACTGTATTTTACTAATTAATCCTGGGGTGACTTGGTAATTCTTAACCTCCTAGTGTAATCCCATATATTTACTTAAGATCACATATGATCGGGTGCACGGGGCCATTTTATCTACAAACGTCAGGTAAGCAAACAACAAGGAAGACCTTATCGCGTTATGAGGGATATCTGTATTTTGAGCTAGCTGGCTCTTATTTTCAGTCAACTTGTTACTAGCACTTTTTTTCTCCGATGATGCCACACTTGTGTCCAACAAAGCAGCGGTAGCTGTTCCGAAGCCTAATTATGCTACATCATTCCCCCCTTTCGCCCTGGTTATTCTGCCACCTAAGAATCTTTAATTTGATCTCCCCAACCTCATTTTCTGGAATAGTGGCGGAATTCTCATTCCTTCTTTCCAACTATTAGAACACTTTAGACGCTCGGTGTAAGCTGGTGATATCTATTCCTATTATACAGGTTTATGGTTTGTCCTTACCAGAGGTGGGCAATCAGAAGGGCAAATTTTAAGTTTTCCCCCGGGGCAATTTGTGCGACTGCGCAAAAAAAAAAAAAGTTTGCCGGGGAGGAATTGCGATTGAGGGTAATTGAAAAGGGGATTGTGATGGATGTATTTTTTAAAAAGGACAGATTTGATGCTTGCGTGACCCAAACGAAAGATACAAAAAAGGAAACTGTCGAAAATGAAAGTGGTGTGGAGTGTGAAATGTGTTTTTGCTGGTTGTGGGATTGGAATGAGGAGGAGGATGGTACCAGAGCATTGAATATGTGTCAGATTAGCTGTGAGTATTGGAATTTCTAATTGCGTTAAATTTAGGTTTGAAAAGGTCAAGGTAAGGTATGTGTGGTTGTGATATATGGTCCATCTGGGGGTAATGTTAAAGAGACTGTACGATTTTATGGGAAAATCTGAATGATGTTCTGGATGGGGTGAGTATAGGAACTTCAGATTGATTGTGCTAGGTGACCCTAAATGGTTGGATAGGTTGAATTCAAAAAAAGGAGGAATGGTATATTTTTCTATAACAGGCTTGGGCTTCCTGGGTGTCGGGGTTGAAGAGGAAAATGAGAATGGTAGGAAGGGATTTGATTTCTGTTGAGGAGGGAGAGGTATCGTCTTGTAAGAATATTCTTTAAACACAACGGTATCCATAAGTATATACTCGAAAATGTGTGTTTCCCTCTGAAGGTAGACGATGGTGGTTTTGAAGTGGATAAATGCAAAAGTAATGAATTTATTTTGTGTTGGTGAAGAAGATGTTGAAGTATGGTGGTTGGATGTTTAAATCAGTCGAGGGGGCGTTAGAGGGAATGAGATCTTATCGGAATCATCATTTGCTGTTTTATGTTTAAAATTAAGTTAGTGGGGGCTTGCGATGGAGAGAAGGTGATAAGGAAGGAAGTGGCTAAAATTAAGATTAATGAGAAGTTAAGTTAACAAAGTAAAAAAGAAGCTTGGCTTCGAATGTACTAAAAGCCCAATGGGAGTGCTTCAAAAGAGAGATATGTTTGGAATCTATATAACGGAAGGAGAAAGAAGCGGAATTAGAAAAGATGCAACGTAGCGAGGGAAAAGGAAAGAAATAGTAAATGAACAGTTCGGAAGGAGGATGAATGGGGACTTACAAGGCAATAGGAAGCGCGAAAAGTTAAGGATGAGAATATGGGAATCTGCTTAGAATAATGAATAGGGATGGTGCTTTCTTAACTGATGAAATTATGGGATGTGAGGACGAGTCTGGAAGGAACACTTTTTTTTGAAATTTGCATAGGCATTGGCAGTAATGAAGAGGTGATAGTGAATGTATGTGGGTTTGATGATGCAAGAAGGAATGAGTATTTTGGGGATGAGATCATTAGTAAGCAGGAGGTAATGGGTAGAGTGAGAAAGTTGAAGAATGGTAAATCTACAGGTATAGAATGAAATTACTGGGGAAATGGATCCAAGAACGGAGGCGAGATGCGTGATTGATTAAGGATTTGGATAGTTGTTGTAAAACAAAGGACTTTTATAGGGATAGTTCAGAGGAATTGGAGGAGAACAGTAAAAGTACCTTTATATAAGGGTAAGGGAGATAAGGGTAACTGTAGGAATTATATGGAATTATGTTATTGAGTGTTGTAGGGATGATATATGCTGATATTGTGGTCGAAAGAGTGCGTCGATCGACTAACTGAGGGATTGATTGCTGAAGAACAAGGTGCGTTTAGAAGTGGTAGAGGGGGAGGATGTGTGGATTTCAAATTCTTTTCCATTAAACAAATGATTGTGAAAATGAGGGTGAAGAAGAAGAACAAATTGTATTTTGGTTTTATAGATTTGCAGCAGGCCGTATGATAGGTATTAATTAGGGAAAGGCTCTTTCGGTAGGTGTTACGTGATATATGGTGTTGGTAGTAAGCTTCTGAATGGAATCAAAAGTATGTATGACGACAGTAAAGCGTGTATAATAATAAAGGGCGAGTCGAAAGTACTGTGTTATATTAATTTAGATGTGAGGGCAGGGAGTGTTATGTCTCCTGGTTATTGGTGAAATTTGTATATGGATGGGGTTATGAAAGAATTAGAGGTAGGGATGATGGAGAATGGAAGAGAGAGGAGGGTGCCCTACCTATTATATGCGGATGACTTGGTTTTGTGTGGTAAATCTGAAGTGAGTTTAAGAGGATTGGTAGGGAGATTTGGCAGGTTGTGAGTGAAAACAATCCTCGGTGTGAAGTTATGTTTAGATGCTGTGAGCGAGCTGGAAAACAAGTGTCCGAGTTTAAATATTTTAGGATATATGTTGGATGAAAAGGGAACGGATTATGCAGAGTGTAGTATTAGGAAAGTTGTGAATGGCCAGGAAGGTGGCTGGTGCAATTAAATCTTTGGTGGATATAAAGTGACAAAGTCTTGGGTGCTCTAGGGTCTAACATGAGGGTATGTTGTTACCTATGTTAATGTGCTAGTAGTGAGACTATGGTCTGGAATAAGAGTTATAGATCTAAAGCACACAAGCTGTTCAGATGGACAATCTTAGGGAATGTTAGGTGTGAGAATAATTGAATAAAATAAGATATGAACGTATTCGGAAGAGTTGCGTGCTGTGAAAGAAAGGGTGGTAAAATGAGAGAAATAAAATGAAAGCACGTTGAGATGGTTTGGTCATTGTGGAAAGGATGATAATAGTCGGTTGGTTAAGCGGATGTATAGTGGTGAAGCAATGCTGGGAATTCGACCGGTGGTGAGGACCGGCAAGGAAAAGCGGATCCGGCGTCAGTAAAGAATGCCTGAAGGGAGAGAAAAATGCGAAATTGGAAGAGGGCGAGAATCATCGAACGAGATAAAGGTGCATATAGGAGTGAATTGCGGATTTTTTGTGAGGGGGTATGTATTGTGGCCCACCTGGACCAAGATATGAACCCCACATTGACGAGATGTCATAGTGAGGGTCCGACCCGGTTCTGTGAAGCTCTGGTGTGTTTTTTTTTTTTACCTCGACGAAGTTTTCATTAAAAGGTATAAAGGGGGCGGTAAGGATGGGCTTTCTTTTCGACTTGCGTCATATTCTTCTTCTACTTTTCTATTTCTGGTGCATGTTACGCACCTTAACCCCAGTCTCTGAGGGAGAGAAGATAGTGTGTTGACCATTGATTGATGATAATATACCTTTTTACTTCTCCACCCCTGACCACCCCATCATGACAGGGGCCATACCGTGTCCAAATATCCCGCCGACGTAACCGGCCTATTCCAGAGATTTTCCAGGGATAAAATGTTCCAGATTGTTCCGGGTTGAGAGTTAGATAGACAGGAGAGAGAGAGAGAGAGAAAAAAGTCAGATGTGCCCTCCGGTACCTGGTTACAGTTTTGAAAGATATTTGTGGTGGTTTGGTTGAGGTTGAATCTGTGTTTGTAATATTGTAATAAAAAAATTAGATTTGGAAAAACTTATTACCTATGTGGAATGATAATGCCAGAGTTATGGTATATATTAACAATAGTATCAGTATAATTAAAATTATTGTTACTTTCAATTCAGTTGCTGGCCAATTAAATTTTTACCATCATTTGTGTGTGAGTAGATGTACTATTTTTGTTGGCAAAAATTTCCCCTTCCAAAAAATAAATAAATATAGGGCTATATTGCTTCGAATATAACCAAAGTTTATTTTTATAATTAACAAAAGGATTTTTTGGTATTTACCGTGGTAAAATATTGAAAGAAAATGCCTACTATTTTTAATAAAAATTATTTAATTTCCGGTCAAAAAAGACATAAAGAGGAAACTCATTTGATCACAACTCTGCTTACATTCGACGTGGGCAAATCAAGGTGTGGCTTTCTTTCGAATTTTAAATTTTTGAAGGACATATCCTAGATTTGTATGTAAATATATTTATTCTGTTCATATCCATTATTTCTCTCCCATGAAACTGAAGTCAATTTTTTTCCATAGTTACGTTGTCGAACAAAATGTTGAACGGCGCGCATAGTGACAAAAATTGAAGCTATTTTCATATATATTTATATAACTTGTTGTTTATTGAAACAATGGAAACATAGTAGAGAATCTTCGGATTCATGCAATCGATTGCGATATGGATATGGACAGGGATAAAAGACATGATCCATTTATTCTTTGCTTATATATCTGCATATTAAAGTGTACTTGAAATTAATGGAAATGAATTGGAGGGTTCATTCAGACTGAAACGTTTATAACCAAAACTATTCCCTGAAAAGCATATGAAATCGTTTGTATTTTTCACTTGTTTAATATAAACATAGTATAGATATAATTAAAATTATAGTACTTCAATCCAATGTTATAAATTACGGACTATCTTGTTTGTATGTGACTTTACTATTTCGCTCCAAAGTTTGCACCCAAAAAGTAAATCAAACATAATGAATAGAGAAAGATGGTTTCGTATATAGCAAAAGTTTATTTTTATAATCAAATAGTTTTAGAATTCATCGTAGTAAAATAATTTTGAAGGAAGATGCCTGATATTTTTTATAAAAATTATTTAATACTTCATGTTCGAAAACGCCATAAAGATATGCTGCTATTTAAGAAGGATATGAGATAGTTGTCCATTATTAACCAATCCCAACGTTCATTTCGAGGTAGGAAAATCGAGGCGGGGCTTTCTTTCGATTACAGCTGTTTAAATTTTGAAAGGCATATCAGCAATTTGCCCGATAATATTTAAAATGTGTTGTAAATTCTATAGAATTTAGTAACTTGAAATTTGAAATTAAATTTTCAAATTTTTAAATAAAACAATTCAAAATTTTAAGTTTTCTTTAGTAAGGCATAACTAATATATTTTAAAATATTTTTAAATTCATGTATTCCATGCATATGTTTCATTGAATACATGAATTAAAAAAATATAAAAAAAATATTAGTCATGCTTTAAACTTTATTCTCTCTCTTTTACACTAACGATTTAATGTATAACTATTTTTTTTAACTATTTTTTGTTTACATACGTACAATTCATGCTTCATTTGAAGTGATTTATTTAGTACTTTAAAACTTGCAAACAATTTTAAACTTTCTCCATGAAAATGGTTTTGGTTATAAATGCGTCAATCTGATTGAATTCTCCAATTAATTTCCATTAATTTCAACTACACTTTTGTGCATCGGACGATCTAGCGAATCTTGCAATTTTTTATGTACAAAACTTCAAATTGGCTCGTTTAGAGCTCGTTTAGTTCTATTATTTTTATTGTGTATCTACCAGAAACTAAAAGAAATAGTTCCATCACTTATTTTGATGTGGTGCCTATTATAAAAACTCGTATGCTTCCACATATATTTCTTCTATTTTATTCATTCATTTAATATTTAGATTTAAATTGTAACCTAATGTTTTGGTGGATTTTATTTCGAACCATTAATTTGTGGATCTTGTCAAAAGGTTCACTAGCGGAACAATTACACACACTCTTCACTTTACTTTCAAAATTGAGTTCAACGTGTTCACGTATTGTACTATAAGCCCTTATTTTTTCAACTTTAAAAGGATCTAAAACTGACATAACTTTAGGCTTTATTGAGCATAAAATTGCTATTACATTTTATCCTGCAAATAGATAAATAAATACATTACTAAATCATTCATAATATAATAATAATAATTTAATTTAATAATGAATAAAGTTATAATAATAAAAATAATAACAATAATAAAAAAATAATTAAAAGAACGAAGAATGAAAAAGAAGGTAAAGATAAAAAAGGAAAAGAGAAAGAAAAAGAAGAAAGAAGAAGAAAGAAGAAGAGAGGGAAAAGAAGATAGAAGGAAGAGGGAAAAAGAAGAAAAGAAGAAAAAATAAGAAATTATGAAATTGAAGAAAAGGGAAGGAAACAGAAGAAATGGAGTAATACAAGAAAGAAAAAGGATAAAGAAAAGAGAGTATGAAATAGCAAGTGAAGAAAAAGAAGAAGAAGAAAAAACGTCAAGAAATAGAAGAAAGAAGATAGAAGACAAAAGTGAAGAAATATTTATTCATGATCAAAGGGAAAATATTAATAAAAGAATCACAAATAAATTATCATAATAATGAATAATAATATTAATAATAAATACAATAAACCCTCCTTCAAGGGATTTAAGCAATGGTAAAAAGCTTATGAATTTTGAATACAAACAATGTTGATGTCTCAAAAACTGAATATAAATCTGTTAAACAAAAAATTCTTATTTCAGTGCTGAATACAAACAATGTGTTATCACAAAAACAGAACATAATAGTTTAACAAATTCGTTCAATCATTAATTCTATAACCTTTACAAATTTAGTCGATTCTCTGGGCTTGGGATGCCAATTGAACTGCCGTACTACTAATGGATTCTCATCGGGGTAGATAAATCTTTTGCCCAATTTCTCTGGTTCTTTGAATGTTTCTGCATCCCTTCACCTGCCATCATAGATTCAACCCACCATGTCCACTGTCGATATATCGGCAGAAGAGCGTGAATATCAGCAACAACGTAATGAAGGTCTCAATACCAACATATTTAATCCAAGGAAGACTAATTCCTTTGGACAAGGGAGGTCCTTAATGAAACATGTATCCTACCCTTCCATTTATCGAAATCTACATAGCATTTGTAAGGAGTAACCTCCTATATAGTACTTCACCTGTTCAAACTAAGCGGGATACATCTTGTTTCTATATTATTTACGTAAATATACCAAGCTTTGGGGAGTAAGCCAACTAGGTAAACTGATTCCTGTCTTACTACGACGATAGGGAATTAAAGAACGTTCATAGGGTACAATTGTGGCAGTACAACAAACAGAGATCGAATGTGAATGAGAGTAGCACTCAGATAAAACGATTTCCGCAACAGGGACCAGGCATATTTTAGGAGCCAAACGCCAAAGAAAAAGGATTACCAAAAAACCACTCCCGACAGATCTTTCACATTGAGCATTTCCAGTTGATTGTAGGGAGTCTCCATACTGGAAAGCCTTAATACCCCCTCTAAAAAGAAATGACTCATCAAGGCAAAAGATCATAAAGCATGAAAATACCACGATCCAATCATTGTAGCATGCTGAAGACATGCCAGTTAGGGTGAATATTTGAGTTAACAAGAAATTACTGTATTGGCAGAAGTATCTCGACAAGGAATTGCAAAGGGATAACGCGAATACTCGTCCACCGCAATTAATAAATATTTATTGAGAGGATTAATGGTCCTTTAAAGTCTATACTCAATCGATCCATAGGATTCATAGCCTGAATAAGAGTGGTAGGCTTTGGTCTGAAGAACTGCGGTTTCAATCCAGCACATACATCACATTGTGATACAATACGTTTAATTTCATCCAAGGAGTAGGGTAAGTTGCGACTCCTTATAAAATGTGACATTCTTACAACACCAGGGTGACATAAACCCCTGTGTAGTTCAATTAAATCAGATACAGAAGCAGCAGAACAAAAAAAGATCTACTCATTGCATCGCCAGCAATATTTAACTTCCCAGGTCGATGTACAATCTCATATTTGTATGACTGGATTTCAGTACGTCATCGCATAATTTTTTCATTGTTGATTTTTCCTTTGTGGTTCTGACTTAACATGTACGATATCGACCGCTGATCAGTTATTAATTTAAAAGGCTACCAAGGGATTGTCAAGAGTCTCACACTTTAAAAAAGAGCATTAGCAACTCCTTTCTCAAGAGACAATATTTTTCTCCGAGGTTCCAGAGTGCGAGAAAAAAAGCTAAAGGATATATTGCTTAAACAAGTTGATAAAATAATAATTGTGATGGAGAAACTGTGCTTACTTTTATTTTAAATCTTAATTTTTAAAAGTGTCAATAACAAGAACTCACATTAAGTCGGATAAGATTTAATTCAAGAGACGAATTTTTTCTGAGAATTTGGGAATCCATTTTGCATAATGAGCAAACAAACCAAGAATCCTATCATGACAGTTATCCCTTAGGGATTATGGTAAAGTACGTGTAATAGGATCCAACGAGCCAGAGGTCAGGACTAAATCATTGCTCTCTATTTCAACCCTAAGACACGTATAGAAAGTTAAAACTTAGATTTTTTCCATATTGAGAACCCCACATTCTTCAGACTGCTCTGAATAAAAATCCCTCTAAGATTTCACATCATACATTTTAGTCAAGTCCGCAGATGTTAAACATCTAAAAATAGCAAAAAAGGGTCCTCTTAAATACAATTACTTGTCCATATAAAAGACGAACTTTCTTCTGAAAGCAATAACATGAATATGTTATAGTTCAAAGCAGCCTATTAAGTTAAATTCATACAACTTTCCACAGGCTTCAAATGCAGTGTATTTCTTATCATCTGGATGCAAGGGAACCAAGTGATATGCTGAAATTATTTCAATAAGAGAGTTTACAGAATACTTTGCAATGTATTGAGAGTATTTGTAATGAATGTAGTGTTTGTTTGTCAACTCCCATGAGGTTTAAATCTAGAGTCCATCATTTTATTGAATTATTTGAGTAAGCACAAGTACTTGGGCTCTCCAGGACCTCTCAGTAAGGTCGAATATAAAATCTATCTTCTTTAATAAACGACTCTATCTCCAACTAATGAATTCACATCAGATGAACTGTATCTTCGAGAAGGAGTAGCAATAGGCTTCACATTAGGTGTTAGATTCTGAAAAATTCGAGGTGGTTCAATATTTAAGGAAGTCAAACAACTAAACTCCATTGTAGGCAAAGGACTCCCAAATCCCCAACTAATAGATTTATGATTCTTCAAGAAGGGAGTCCCAGAATAATGTCTTGGCACAGTCCAGGCATGACTAGCATCTCACATTCCTTTTATATTTCTCCGAATTTTGCTGTCAGATCTAACACAACTCAAATGACCTTTCACTTTTTGACTTAAACCTAGGTTCTTTTAGCACATATTATCATAAACACACAAAATCTCTATACCTTGCAAGCAGTGCTGTTAACACCACCTTGATGAGAAAAAATTTCACGCTACCTGTGTCCAAAAGAGCATTAAAAGTATTCATATCAATGATCACAAATCACAGAAAATAATGATTTTGGAAATAAGAATACTAAAGAAAAGAGCATACAATTTTAAACAGTACCTCTGTAGCAGTAGGAACACTTGCTGATGTTCCAGGATTTGCAAATATTTCACTCTTAGTATCTACGACACATACCAATAAAAACTGTCCCTTAATTATTACACGATATGGACACTATGACTCGCCGGAGCACAAACACTTCTGACCTTGAAGAACTTTTGGAAGAACCCACAAAAGAAACATTTCCAAGGTCGCGCTGCAGCTCCAAATGTCCTGGGACATTCCAGAAGCTGCAGGGCCTTCGTCAGAATCAACTCTTCACAGCTATTCGAAATTTGTAGATGAGACAAGGAGATCACTGTTTAACATGAGCCCACGCTATTTAGAGAATAGACTCTGGGATCTTTACCAGCAATTTCACCAAGAAAACACTAGCCTGCCTCCCAGAGATAATCAAGAGATTAAATTCGTATTTCCAAAGTCTAGTCCTAATAAGGATTACGAGATGATCCAGCAATATCAAAAGCGCGCCCCATACTTTGACTTCTATGTGTCCTCAGCAGAGACAGGATCCTCTAGTTAACAATCAATGCTGACGCTGACAATACAATAACTCTACATAATCATCAATAGTTTCATCACTCTTCTGATGACGGGTATACAATTTATGGCGGGCCACAACTTCATTCGGGGTTTTAATAAACAAATCTTTCAATTTCTTAATAGCATCACTGTAACGAGAGCAATCAGATACAACCTCAAAATTGTCAGATGATAAGGAATTAGCTAAAAGTCCCAAATTACAACTTTCGGAATCAGAAGCGATGCTTTCTTTATTACCTCTCAAAAATGTAACAGCCATTCTTAAAAATCTTCGGAGCCTCAGGAGATGAGGGATGTACGTCGAGTCTGTCCGGCCAAAGTCCACGTTCCATTTTGTTTATAGTATCAAACGTCCAAGATTAAAAAGAATTATGCTCAATAAATTGTAAAATGTAAAATTCTAACATCAAAAATGTTAATAAGGGTGAGGAAGTAAATTTCTATTTCAATGCTATCAATCTTTTTCTATTCACTTTACCTTCTGCTAATCAATTTACCTACTAAACTTAAGTAATTTAAATTTAAGTAAGCCACAAACTACAGGCAGAGTTATTTACTAGAATTCAACAAAGAGGTAAAATCTCTTTGAAAAAACAAAACCAAATGTAAGACCCGATACATTACAATTTTCACTAATTTTAAGTAATTATGAAATGTCACTTTTACAATTAGAAATATTCCAGGCCTGTAAGGAATCTCTATTAAGAAACAGAGCTTTGGATTGCAGAAACCTATCAATGGTTTACATGGTAGACAAAATTTAAATATATTTTGATGTTTTGTAAAGTAATTTCATTACTTCATAACTTTAAGCTAAAACAAAGGTAACTGAAAAACATTTACACATTAAAACCACCCTATGTGTGTATGGGTCATTTTTGGCAAAGCTTTGGGCATTTGCTTGGTTTGCCAAATACACAAATTTTTTCCATCGCTTGTGGAAAAGATTTGTGTATTTGACAGACCAAGAAAATGAGCAAAGCTTTGCCAAAAATGACCCATACACACATGGGGGGTTTGGCAGAGAGAGATGAACTCCCCATATGTGGAGCCACCTTTTTAAGCATTGTAAAAATGTTATATATTTATATTTAAATATATTTTGCAATTAAATAATTAATTCTATGATTCATGTATTCTTATTTGTCTTGCAGAGGAATAAGAAAACCATTAATAGGTTTCTGAAATCCAAAATTCTAAGTTTCTTAAGAGATTCCATATAAGCCTGGAATATTTCTAATTGTAATGTGTGTAATGTAATTGTAATTTATTATGTGTTTACACGTACATTCGCTTATGAGGAAAAAACAAATGCAAAACGCAAAGATTCAAGGGTTTGACAAACTCCCCATGTGTGGAGCCGCCTTTACAAAAGCTGTTGCTATGCATCATAATTAAACAAAAGAATGCCAACAACCGCACTCTTCGTTCGTTTGAAATTACGCTGCAATACTGTAAATTACCTTGCAAATTCCTGCCATTTGATTACTTTCAGAGTAGCGTACGGCTATAATATATATATATATATATATATATATATACTATATATATATATATATTATAATAGCCCTATGTAATTTACTTTATAATATATATAATAGTATATATAATTTTATATTTTTACACATATAAAAAGATATATACATTATATTATATTAAATAAAATATAATATATATATATATATAATATATAAATTATATATATAATATACATAATAGATATATATATATATATATATATATATATATGATATATATATATAATATATAATTGTAAAGTCACTATATAAATTTTTTGGAAATGTATCGAATCGATTATCGTTTTTTCGATACATCTATAAAAATGCAGAAAGCGGATACCGATACTCGATACATTTAGGAATTGTTTAAGCGAACCAATACCGATACAAAAGTATCGATCGATCGTATCGTCGATACATTGTATATAGATACTGCCATCCCTATATATAAGATATATAATATAATATATATATATAATAATAATCATATATATATATATAATATTAATATATATATAATAATATATATATATAATATATATAATATATATATTTAATAATATATAATATATTATATATTTATATATATATATTATTATATTGGGCGGCTGGAAGGGCTGCGACCACCACCGATGAGTCCAAAGCAGCCCCCCGGGACGAAACGTCAATTCATCGCGACAACGCTCACTCTCTTCAACATCATCTAGTCTTCAGCTAATGAAGGTGGTTCTTCAACACCGCCCATAACACCTTCATATTGGTGACCCCAGAGTGACATCGGCCAATGGAGTGGCACGACGAACACCAGCAAGCAATCATGAACACCAATCAAATCGTTTCTTCTACTGGGCGCGGGCGCTACTCTGTTCGGTCATATTGTGCCGCCTGTACCGTGCTTCTCACTGCAAGTGCGGACCAACTGCACGTAAGAGTGCAGAGTGGTCGAAGCCTTCTCAGTGACCTTATTGTGTGCACACCTGGCTCTCACCTGACAGCTACTCGCTCTACAACCGACGTCTCCTTCCAGGTCTGGAGAGCGGAGTGTGCTCGCGGCATTGTCACTGGGCGAGTTCTGTGGCGTCTGGGGCAGGAGGCTGCTAACCCCACTGAAGACTCCTAAGCAGCCTCCGGGAAGAAACGCCACTTTATCATGACAACGCTTCATCTCTTCAACATCAAACATCCCTCTAATGAAGGTGGTTCTTCAACAGCGACCATAACCCCTTCATATTGGTGACCACCGGAGTGACTAGTGCCACTGGAGTGGCACAACGAACACCAGCCAGCATCCCATCTTCTCTCAAAGGTTGTTCGCCGTGGTAGGACATTCGTTGTAGAAGTTTGTTTATCACAATCGTTTCAACGCGCATTACATCAATCAGGTTGCTTCTGCTGGGCTCTGCTCTTTCGGTTATTCTTTAAGCGTCTGTATTGTGCTTCTCACTGCAGGTTGCAAACCAACTCAACGTAAAGTATAGAGTGGTCGAAGCCTTCTCAGTGGCTTTAATGTGTGCACACCTAGCTCTCATCTGAAGACCTAGACCAACGGTCCTTCAGGTGCGAGATCGGAGTGTGCTCGCGCACTTGTCACTGGGAAGTCTGTGTGCGTCTGGGTGGAAGGGGGCTGCGACCACCACCTATGAGTCCAAAGCAGCCCTCTCTGACAAACGCACAAAGATCCAATCGCGACAACCGCTTTAACTCTCTGCAAACAATCATCTAGCTCTCTTCGAGCTTAAATGAAGGTAGGATTCTTCCAACAGCGAAACCATACCCTTTCAAATATATATCATACTATTTATATTAATATATTAATAGTATCCTATATTTAGTGTGTCGTCAATATTATCATATAGGCTAAGCTATCTAAATATATCTAGTATATATAATATGAGAATATATCTTAAATATACTATATATAATATATATATTATGTAATAATTTATATACAATATATATGTATACATATATATATATTAATATAGTAGATAATATATGTATATATAAATATATAATAATAAGCATATAGTATAAATCGTCCTTTATTCCACAAGCGGGGTAGAGGTGCTGACCAAGGCTACCGGAAAAGAGAAGTAAGTAGAAGAAATATGAAACAAGCTCTTGAAAAAGAAAAGACCCGTAGCCTTTACTATCTTTATATACCTGACAACCTAAATATTAAATTCGTCGCAGTCACAAAGTACACCCTAGGCCTCACGGGACTCGACGGACCCGCGACTATGGCATATCGGTCATATACGTAAAGGTCATACCCTCTATCTCCATGCCAGCAACCAATCTCTCCCCACCATATCTCTCCATTCCACTCCTCATATCACTCATATCTGGTCTCTCACAGATACCCATCATTTTCTCTCCTTCAGACATTCGTTACTGACTTAATCCACTGTGCTGTTTCGGTCTTCCCATGCCGCGAATTCCCACCACACTCACCCAAGATACATGCCATATCTCTACTCGATGTCATTCATCCTTCCACATGACCAAACCATCTCAACGTACTTTCATTTATTCTCTCATTTACCCCTTTCTTCACACCACATAACTCTAATACGTACTGGCATTTCCCTGGCTTCGCCTAGGCCGGGACCAAGTAAGGGCTTTTATGCCCTGGTAGAAGAAATGGTTCGTGCTGCTCACTATCTTCCAACGAACCACTTTACGCACCAGATTCCTGCTTTATTGTTCGACACTCCAGCTTCCTGGTGAGACTGTGTCGCCTTCTGTACCTATGTTACCTCATCTCTCGCTTAACCAGAGGAATCGGGCTGCTCTTCACCCGTTGGGCCCGCCTTCTCAATAATATACACCTCGACCTAATAAACTGTTTCCGTTCTCGGACCCTCCACTGGGTGCCCCCACTAATGAAACCTATTCTTTGTACTTTTATCTCAGTTCGACGACTTCCCAACCTCTCACATCTCGTTACGCGTTAGAATACGTTATCGGTACCATCGATCACCAGGCGACTCCCATGAGCAATGATTCTCTCCTCGTTCGTGCAGCCTCCCGACATCAGAGTCAGTTATTGACTTCTCATTGTATTGTGGGCGGGTACCATCCCTACCGGCTGATCCCATGCCAGAACAGAATGTCCAGACAATACGTTCTAAAGGAACAGTGTATGCCCTGGAGATCCGTTCCGATGATCCTGACGCTATTCTTGAACATTTTAAAAAGCGACATATTCCGGTCACAAAATGATTGGCCGGTTCCGCTCCACATAGGGGAGACTGGCTCTGTCCAACCCTCTCCTCCTCACTTTTAGTGTACATTCCCTCCGACCAGGGTGAAAATTGGTCTCACCCACGAAGATGTTTCAAATGTCACAATTTTGGTCCTCGCGCAAAAAATATGAAAGCTCCACCATTTCATCTGCCCGAAGGTGTGGTGACACCTCCACACGCCGTAGCGAGCAAACCACACTTCTGCTGCTCGATATGCAAGGGTTCTCATCAGCCGTCATCTATGCACGTCCCTCTGTTCGTTTGAAACAGGAGATACTTAGAGCACTTGCACCGATACACAAGCCTCAAAACGCCGAGAGGCCTCTCAATTTCGACGATAGGGCACGAAATATTTCACACCTACCCTCCTGCTTATTGCTGCTGCTGCCGACTAACTGGCCAAGCAGTCTGCCGCCCAACCTTTCACATCGCTTCGGCGCTCTCCGCGAAATTTCGCAGCTCACTAATCGGATTACCCTCAACCACATCACTGTTATAAACCATTTCTACTACTGCAAATCGAACTGCACCCCCGCATTTCTCGCCGGACATCTGATTCGCGTACTGTCGTGGCACTCAATCGAAACCTCCTCAGTCCTATATTCATTTCCCTTTGTTGGCTTATCGCTGTAAGTTCATGCCGCACCCAGGGTTGTTTTGTTTCTTTCTTCAATTCTGATTCTTCCCCTGATTTGGGTAGCATCCTGCGTCGATTGATGTACCTATCCTATTGACCGGACGTTTCCACGTAAACTTCCGGCTCCCGTGTCTTTGGGAATCGCAGAACGTTCCTCCCTTCAGTCAGTGAGAGGCTCTACACACAGTAATGTGTCACGTTCTTTCTGCGAGCGCATACTCTTCACTATCCGCGTGCGCACGATTTTCTTTAACAAATCCACGCACACTCTGGCGTGTGCGCATCTGCTGGTCTCTTCTGAGTGTTTCCTACAAAATTGCCCGTCGCTATCCCAGAGAGCGTTGTGCATGTGGAAAGTCGATGCGCGTGTCGATGCTACGCTAGAGACTAATCGCAACCGATAAGTTGTAATTCGGGGCTTGCGCTTCTGCGCAGCTCACGGAAAGCCCTTACGCAGGTTCCTTATGTCGAGCGATTTCCCGAGCTCACTACTCTAGAACTCGCACGCCATCGAATGGTTAACTACCTGACTCTTCTAACGTCTAAGTTCCCGCCAATCTCTGATGTAGATCGAGCGACCCTACAACACTCCTATCCTATAGGGAGGGTGACAGTTTGACCACTAGTTACTCAATGTCTCACACTCACCGGTGAACCTGAGATCTCGACTCCCTCAGTGTTCAGGGATGTCCAGATCATTGGGATCATCTCTGTTACACTTGCTCCAGACCTCGGTCTTCAGCGTGTCCTTTCCTGGCAGCCCTCGGGCAGTGGACTGCTGAACTGTGTGGATTGCTTCGGGCCTCTGTCCACCGTTCCATATCTGCGATTCCTCCTCCTGCTCTATCCCCTTTTAAGGACCCTTCTAATCCATTCACCCTATCGAAATAATCATCTCAATAAAAAAAAACAACAAGGCGCGTGGTGATACACGCGTGACTTCCAAACTCCCGTCCCTGACGATATGGGGTCCCCTCGTCCTCCCCCGTTGAGATTCGGCCTTATCTGCCCTATGGCGCTGGTGTGCTCCACACTAGTCGGAATTAGGCTCGATCACCCTCTATGATGTGAGATGTCGATATCGGTCATTTGACGGCTGGTATCTCTCCACCGCACATCAGTAGTGGGGAGCAAACCATTCCATATCTCATAAATAAAACCTTCCGCTCGTGTACTTCTCCACTTACGCTTCCTCTTCCGCCGGCGTAATAAGCGTCCCCACACCCTCGTTGGGCCCTCTTAAGATGAACACGACGCCTTAATATCAACCTACCGACCATGACTTTACCTAAAAACAAAAAGCTACACAAAACCTCTCTAGCGCGCGCGACAACCCAGAACCATATACACAATACTAAGCACAAATAATGAAAACAGACAGCATGCTGCGACGAAAATCACTCCCTCTCGTATCATTACTTTCCATCTAGAAAATGCACAACTCGCCAGCATATATCCCTGATAACCACTCTACTAACCACACAACAACTTCGAAAGACATGGTCTCAACACTAGATACCTAGTTACTGCCACAAGCACTCATCTCCCTAACACAGGTCACACAATTCTCGAGCAACCAGCATGCTTAACAAGAACAAATCATCGAGGAACATGTACCATCAAAACCAACAATACCTTTCCAACTGCCCAGCAATCCAAAATACAGTTTGCAATCTCACTTTTCCCACTCACATCGACTATGCCAACACTACTGAATAAAGAATTAGGCTAACCTGATGTAATAAGCACCCGCAGGCACAATTTCCAGAATCCTTAACCCTCTAATTCACCCCTATATATTCAAAATAAACAATGTAAGAGCATCACAGACCACAAACTTTAACACAAAGCACACATCTCAAGGATAAACAGAGCTTCCAAACATTTCTAACAACAAACCTACAATACTGTCATCAACACACCCAATATTCCCCGCAATTACTTTTAGAATGCGTTGGAATCAAACATATCAGAAATTCGTTGAAACAAATATTGCCAAAAAAATATCAATCTACCCAACCAGCGAAGGAGTTTGAATGAATCCATGTAAAAGATCCGTAATATCTCTTACGAAAACATTTCCACAAAAAGCATAGCAAATAAAGTAAAACGTAAACATATGAGTGAACGTAATTAGAATCTTGAGTGCGCTCACACACTCAGAAAACATGAAATGAAGTTAGATTAAATGTCCTAACTACGTCCACACATGCGAAACAAAAGTGAGAGTGATATCTCATATTATCCCTAAATAATGAGGAAAAATAAAAATAGTTAGGTGGTGAAAAAAAATCCGTGAACTACACGGTCAATAAATGAGATGAACACTCGTATATGTATCTAGCGAAAATTAGTAACACCATTAAAAAATAGCAGCGTTAGAATGAGCCTAGCTTGCACTTGCAATCCAACCAGATTCTTGTAGCGAGAACATAACAGGGACTAAATATAGATCTATCCCTTGAAGAGACACTTAATGTGGCAACACCTAGTCTTACTTTAGCACACCAGTTGTGACAACTTGCGTCTCATTTACGAAATATACCCCGTGTTATATTCCGCTACCATCGTATATTGTAGTAGAAGACGTAATGCTCTATGATGCAATCATTATAGCCATATAAATCTCCAAGAAATCTACACCAGATGTAGCTTCCGTCAAACCGCCTCCACTAGAACCGATCCTTCGGGTCGGCCTAGGTGAAGAATTGATAAAATGAAGGAAATGAACGTTATTAGAGATTGACATCTACTGCTATCAACACTATGAAAACTTCTAGAAAGTACTTCTACTAAACTATAATATAAACCACACATTTCTCTGCTAGTAAGACAACACAAGTGTTGTACACGAGTTGCAGGAGACTAATATTAGAAGCGCTATTTCGAGAACACAGTACTGCTCGTTCACATGAGCAACGTGAGTTGCAACCCATATATGAGTGATGATACGACTTAGAGATGCTAAGGCACGAATGGCCTATAGTGCCGCGCGCACATCTGATTAGCACTACTCCGACCGGCTGAGAGACCGATACCTAAAAGAGCGAATCTAGGAAATACTTGAGAAAAGTCCCAGCGAAAATACACTATTGATACGACTGTTCAAAGAGAAGTCGCCGAAATAGTGAGCAATCTAACTGCCTAAGACCAACAAGCCACCAGAAATAATCAAAGTCGAGAACCTAATATCCTCCCAACTAGATTGAGAGAAATGCAGTTGCACCCAACTTCCTATAAGTACAGATAAACAACTAAGTAAATATCCAAAGAATGGGTGGAATGGAGGGGTATACTGCTAAGGCTCAGATGAGACTGGATCCGTGTATCCCCTTTGAGCGCATGATGTCAACGAAGCCAAAACCACTCTGAACCGACCTACCATAATACAACACCTAGTCAAGAAGCGATCACCTCCAACACATAAGGTCCCCGTGAAGCTCTTAGGGTGATTTTCTGACTGACTAGATTATAGCCATACTTGCACTCAATGAACAACTTCAAATCTAAGAGATACCTATCAAGCGAGGCCCCAGAACCTAAACACGAGATTGTCTTCCTTATTAATCTTCAACAAATACATCCAACCTGTATAGTATATCTCTAAAACACTAGCTACCTACTCTTCCACCGATACAGCATAGATGCAGTCTGCGCATTCTCTCTACCCTCACCCGATCATTTTATTAAAAAAATCATAAATAAAATAACAAACAGGACACCAAGTACTTATGAGCACTACTTAAATATCTACATAAATTAATTTTAGAAAGTGATAATTATTTACAGAAATAAACAAAACATCACAAAAGATTCTGGTATAATAATAATATAGGTATACAATATAACTGATAAACTAACATCAACCAACCTTCACTAATATAAAAACACATTGAAAGTACATATAACTAACATCAGCTAATAATAATAGGTATAATACTAAATAATCAATACTTATAGAAACCATATAGCTAGACATTTTGTATACAATTTAAATAACTAATAAACAAAATAATGTTACTATATATAATATTATAATAATATAATATAATATATAATAGTATATATATATATATATATATATATATATGTGCGGTGCGGTTGGCATTACAAAGAGATGGTGCGGTGCGGTGCGGTCGGTGCGGTGCTGGTGCACCTCCTTCCCGGTGGAGTGAGGAAAAATCCAAAGTTTGGCCAAACTCTACTTCATCCCAGAAACGGTCAATTTTTCTATCCATGTTGATGACCTTTCGCTATTCATTGCCGGTGCCAGGCTGCAATTTCTTGAATGGAAACTTCAACTGCTATTAAGAATATTTCACAATGGGAGTCGAAGCACAAAACAACCTTTTTTTTTTTTTTTTTTTAACTTTAAAATAAAAGAGTGAGCAAGAAGAAAGCCAACGAATTTTAAAAATGACTGAGACAATCGGAGTGTGGGCAATTTTTAAGTGGTGAAGTGGAGATGGGTTAAAAATCATTGACCCGAGGCTTGAAGCCCTGGTTGAGAGAGGCTTAAAATGAGATAGCATCAAAAAGTATATTTTATTGATTGGCAGAACTCTGCAAATTAAGAAATCTATGAAAAAATACATTTTAAAAAGTCTAAAAAGGATAAAATTATTTAAATTTATAAAGCAACTTTTGTGAAGCGTCAAAACTGTTCGTCTTTTCTTTTGGAAAATATGAATCAATTTAAACAAATTTCCTTGGGAGTTCAAAGGTGGTGTTACTCTGATTAATTAGTATTTCTGCTACATCTCGTCAACTTATAGGTGCTTAGAGGATTATGTTGTGCTTCATTTGCGTGTATTACATGTGTTTTTTAAAGGGCATTTTGTAATTACATTCGTAGCTGCACTCTGAACATTTGAATAATTTTTTTTTGGTTCTTTTCCGTTAAAGCCCCCACATCGATATATCGATTATTTTATTAAGCTATCGATCCCTATAATTTTATTAATAAATTTAAAATGTTTTTTTTGTAAAAATTGTTCATTTTCATTTTCTTTAGTGTCTTTTATATTTTATATTTTTAAAATTTTTTATTTTCAAAACAAATTAATAAAAATGAAATCATTATGCATTCATTCTTTCATTGCTGGGGAGCCCACGAGTGGTATTTAAAAAAGTCATTGCAAAACATGATTATAAACATTTAAGGATGAATTCATGCAAGAAAATTTTGTAAAATCCCAAATAATAGTTTCAGTTATTATCTTTAATTTTTTTTTAGGTTAGGTTAGTTAAGTAGGTTAGGTCAACATACCCGTAAAAAACTAACCGCTAACCTAACCCTAAATTGTCGAAATGTTGAAATTTAAGGAAAAACGTATTTTTAGAAGTTCAAAATGTGTAATGTGAAAATTTTAAGAACAGATACAATAAATTGGTAATCAACTGTTTATTAAAAAAACAGGTGACCACCAAGTATTAAATTTTTTGAAAAAATTTTTTTAAAAATATTAAAATATATAAAGACAAAAAAAAATGAATGAAAATGAACTTCACATTTTTATAAAAAAAAAATTATCATATTTATTAAATAAAATAATAGGATCGATGTTTAATAAAATAATCGATATATCGATGTGGGGGCTTTAACGGAAAAGAACCTTTTTTTTTTTTATTTCACTCTTCCAAGGGAGGTATTTATCCCTCATCCGGCGTCCAAACCTCAAGACCTAAGGAGAGGATTTCTGTTTATCCCCCACACCCCTGAACCTGGGGCCCGAAGTGCGTATAGTATAGCACCCCACATTCTCCCGGAGTCCACATGGATTCCCCCCAAGACATGGAAAACTCGCCATCCATGCACGCGTAACCCAGTAGTGTAACTTACGGGACCGCAAGGCCTGCAATGCGGGAGGGCCCGGTGCAGTGGGGCCCGTGCCCGTGCCCGTGCCCGTGCCCGTGCCCGTGCCCGTGGTTTCCGTTTCCAGTGGTCGTGTCGACTAACAAATATATATATATATAATATATATTACTATATATATATATATATATATATATAATATATTATTATATATATAATATATATATATTATTAATATATAATATATATATATATATATTATAAATTATATATAAAACTAAATATCGTTACGTCTCCATTAATTCAATGAAATAACGTGCAAGAAAGTTTCTTGGCCGTTGTTGCCAACCGAATCACCGTAGTCTAATAAAACTAACAAACAATC
>JABUQX010121750.1:0-54744 GCA_015478945.1 Trachelipus rathkii | reverse complement strand
GAAGTCTGGCACCCTCCTCCAGGAGAAGTCCTCTACTCTCGAGAGGATGCCAATTCAAGTTGGGTAAGTTGTCTCGTACTGTGCTCTCCTCGTAGCCGCTACCAGGCGGCCCAGGAGCTGCCACTCCGAGATAACCCTCACCCGCCTAAAAGATCGTCAAGACCTTGGCAGCGTCGAGCAAAAGCTCTACTTTTCAGCGTGAAAAGGCGAAAATTCGCTTTCGACCAAAACACGGAAAAGTGCGATCACCGCGCTGACAACCCTCCCGACTGGACACCTCGATTTGATTTTTCACCTTTACGTGAATAAGAGAGGTTGGTTCCTGCAGTCTCTCCCGTACCTCCGGCTTCCACTCGTCGAGAAAGAGGCAATATCAACGTGAGAGGGCCACGGGACATAAAAATGCCTGTGAACTGCCTGGGTAGTCCCTGGAAGGATGTCACCAACACCTCACAAGACACTACTCTTCCCGCCCCAGCCGGGCGTTCTCATCGAGATTTGCCTCCTGGCACAGGCAGACGCGGTGGAGGTCCTCCCATCCCGCCTCAGTCCCCACGCTCTAGGCCCTGCGGACCACTCCTGACCGCAGAGAGAGACTACATTGACATTAACACGGGATGCTCGAAACCTCCGAGTGTGACACCCCGGAGAAACTCATCTCCCGGTGGCCTCACATCATCCTCCCTGTTCCACCTCTCCGAATGCCTCTATTCTCGGAGAGTTGGAGCAGGGCGATGATGGTCGTCTGCCTGCTGATAGAGCTTGTAGCTAGCCTAGCGGGTGGGAGATCCTACCCTATCCAGCCTAGTCCCCACGTCTAGCCCTGGATTACCACTCCTGAATACAGAGATTACGCGTGACATGTGACATTGGTGCTGGATAATCGCGACCTCTCCGAGAGTGGGTGCTGTCGGCAGTTGTACTACTGCAGGCAGCCTCAGAGCCTCTTCCTACTCTCCCAGCTACCGAGAGGTCGGAAGGAAAAGTCATCGGACAACGCTCCCTGTTCGGCCGAACCAGGTATGTCTCTTTCCTCACTCGGCACCCTATATCAAGTTGGGGCAGAAATTCGTCATAAAAATGTGGCAAACACTCGTACTTTTTTTGTCAATTTGATAGAAAATAACATACTAAAGCTTGAAAAGCGCTTTTAAATAAAATAATTTTATAGAAAAAAAATTCTTTCCGCGGCCCAGCTACCCCTCTCTATACATAATCAATTCAATTCTACATTTGAGCAAAGCAAAGTTTTGGTTGGAGCAGAACCCAAAAAAATTTTGGGTGTGCAGGGTGCAAAATTGAAATTTTTTTATTCTTCAAACTTAAAGGTGAAATTACAATGATTAAAAGGCCTATTCTTCTGGAATTTTTTTCGAAAAACCAACTTTTTTTTATCTTGGTGCAGCGCTTAACGAAAATAAAAATTCTAAGTCCCCCGACCAAAAATTCGACCAAACCAGACTTCGGGAGACACGTTTCAGACCCAGACGAGAACGTGGGTAAGCTCGTTGCGAGAAGAGCTACAATCTTGCTGCTATTATAAAATTTTCCGAAATTCTGTGTTGCAGTGGCTTATTGAAAAATCGAAAAAATTCTAAAGTCCGCCGACCAAAATTTCGACCATCGACCAAACCAGACGTCGGGAGAGCACGTTTCAAACCCAGACGAGTACGTGGACAGCTCGTTCCGAGACACTTTGCTAATCCCCAGCCATTTTTTCGCGACCAAAATTTCTAAGTCCCCACCGGGCAGACTCTGGAGAAGAATTCTAAGTTCCGACCAAAAATTTCGACCAAACCAGACTCGCGAAGAGCGCGTTCTCAGACCAGAACGAGTACCGGGGGACGCGTCGTTGCGAGAATTTTAATCCCCTATAATAAAATTTTCCGAAATGACCTTCTGTTGCAGAGGCTTATCGAAAAATCCAAAAAATTTTCAAAGCCCCAGACCAAAATTTCGACCAAAACAGACGGGAGAGCACGTTTCACACCCAGACGAGTACTGGACACTCTCGTCAGAGATTCACTTTCCTAATCGCCAGCATTTTCGGGACCGACGACCCAAATTTTCAAATGTCCAGCACTCAACTCGGAGGGAAAATTTCTGACTCTGGGCGGCCCGAGCGCCCCTTGTCGGCGCGCCGAGAAATACCCTTACCAAATCCAGGTTTTCACGGAAATTCTCGCGCAGCGAAACTTCCTTTCCTTCCGCCGGGACTCAAGGGTCGGAAGAGGAGATTCTCAGCAATCAACGCGCGAGGATCCAAAGTCGGTAAGTGGACTGGAGGGGGATATTTCGTACGCGGGCGGCCATATGATCGCCCTGGTCGAGCGCGGGCCGAGAAATACCTCCCCAAATCCAGCTTTTCACGGGAAATCTCGGGCAGCGAAAACTCCTCTCCTTCCCAGGCCCCCGCCGGGACTTAGAGTCCAAGAGGAGCTTTCTCCGGCAACAACGCGCGAGATTTTCCAAAGTCGAATTTGACTGAGGGGGATATTTCTTACCGTGGGCGCCATATGATCGGCCTTGTCGAGCGCGGCCGAGAATACCCTGCCCAAATCCAGGTTTTCACGGAAAATCTCGCGCAGCGATAACTTCCTTTCCTACCCGCCGGAACTCGGGAGAGGAGATTTCTCAGGCAACAAACGCGCGAGATTTTCCGAAAGTCGGATTGGACTGAGGGGGATATCTTTCTTACCGTGGGCGCCATATGAGTCGCCCTTGTCGAGCAGCGCCGAGAAATACCTTCCAAATCCAGCTTTTCACGGGAAGATCTCGCGCAGCCGAAAACTCCTCTCCTTCCCATGCCCCCCGCCGGGACTTAGTCCAAAGAGGAGCTTTCTCCGGCAACAACGCGCGAGATTTTCCAAAGTCGGGATTTGGACTGAGGGGGGATATTTTTCTTACCGTGGCGGGCCATATGATCCCCCTGTCGAGCGCGGACCGGGAAAGACCCGTCCTAAATCAGTGTTTCACGGGAAATCTCGCGCAGCGAAACTCCCTTTCCTTCCCGCCGGGACTCAGGTCGAAAGAGGAGGCTTTCTCAAGGCAACCAACGCGCGAGATTTTCCAAAAGTCGGATATTGGACCCGAGAGGGATTATCTCTTACCGTGGGCGGCCTTATGATCGCCCTTGTCGAGCGCGGCGAGAAATGCCTTCCCAATCCAGGTTGTCACGGAAAATCTCGCGCAAGCGAAACCTGCCTTTCCTTCCCGCCGGGACTCAGGTCGAAAGAGGAGATTTCTCATGCAACATTGCGGGAATTTTCCAGAGCGGATTCCGAAATCGTATTTTCCGCTAAGGCACCCTGAGCTATGCGTTTCGGGAATCAACAGCACGCTGGACTTAGCGAATTTTTCAATTAATCCCAAAACCGGACCGTGGGGGCAAACTTCTTGCCGGTGGGCGGCTCTATATCGCCCTTAGTCGAGCGCGGCCGAAAAATTCCCTCCCCAATCCGGTCTTCACGGCGAAAATCTCGCGCAGCGAAACCTCCTTTTCTTCCCGCCTCAGGGTCCGAAGAGGAGATTTCTCAGGCCACAACGCGCGAGATTTCCAAAGTCGATTTTGGGACTGAGAGGGGGATATCTCTTACCCTGGGCGGCAATATGATCGCCCTTGTCGAGCGTGGCCGAGAAATGCCTTCCCGAATCCAGGTTTTCACGGAAAATCACGCGCAGCGGAAACCTCCTTTCCTTCCCGACCGGGACTCAGGGTCGAAAGAGGAATTCTCTTGCAACAATCGCGGGAAGATTTTACCAAAGTCGGATTCGAAATCCTATTTTCCGCTAAGTCACCCTGAAGCTATGCAAATCTCAGGGAATCAACAGCCGCTGGACTTAGCGAAATTGTCAATTTCGAATCCCAAAAACCCCGGACCAGTGGGGGCAAACCTCTTGCCGTGGCGGCTCTATGATCGCCCTTGCCGAGCGCGGCCGAGAACCTCCCAATCCGCTCTCACGGGAATCTCGCGCAGCGAAACCTCCTTTCCCTCCCGCCGGGACTCAGGTCGGAAGAGGAGATTTCGCAGGCAACAACGCGCGAGATTTCCAAACGGCGGATTTTGGACTGAGGGGGATATCTCTTACCCTGGGCGCCCATATGATCGCCCTTGTCGGGCGCGGCCGGAAATGCCTTGCCGAATCCAGGTTTTCACGGAAAAATCTCGCGCAGCGAAACCTCCTTCCTTCCCGCCGGACTCAGGGTTCGAAAGAGGAGATTTCTCTTGCAACACGCGGGAGATTTTCCAAGGTCGGATTCGAAACGTATTTTTCGCTAAGTCACCCTGAGCTATGCAAATCTCAGGAAATCAACAGCACGCTGGACTATAGCGAAATTTTTCAATTCGAATCCAAAAACCCCGACCGTCGGGGAAAACCTCTTGCCGGCGGGCTCTTATGATCGCCCTTGGCGAAGCGCCGGCCGAGAAATGCCCTCCCCATTCCGGCTCTTCACGGGGAAATCTCGCGGCAGCGAAACCTCCTTCCTTCCCGCCGGGACTCAGAGTCGGAAAGGAGATTTCTCAGGGAACAACGCGCGAGATTTTCCAAAGTCGGATTTTGGACTGAAGGGGGATATCTTACCCCGGGCGGCCATATGATCGCCCTTGGTCGAGCGCGGCGAGAAATGCGCTTCCCGAATCGCAGGTGTTCACGGGAAAATCTGCGCGCAGCGAAACCTCCTTCCTTCCCGCGACACAGGGTCGAAAGAGGAGATTTCTTTTGCAACAGCGCGAGATATTCCAAAGTTCGGATTCGAAATCGTATTTTCCGCTAAGTCACCCTGAGCTATGCTTTTCTCAGGAATCAACAGCACGCTGGACTTAGCGACTTTTTTCATTCGAAATCCCAAACCCGGAACCGTGGGGGGCAAACTTACTTGCCTGGCGGCTCTATGATCGCCCGTGTCGAGCGCGGCCGAGAAGAAAAATGCCCTCCCCAATCCGGCCCTTCACGGGAAAATCTCGCGCAGCCAAACCTCCTTTCCTTCCCGCCCGCCGGGACGCAGGGCGGAAAGAGGATATTTCTCAGGGCGAACAACGCGCAGAATTCCAAAAGTCGGAATTTTGGAACTGAGGGGGAATACTCTACCCTCGGCGGCCATATGAATCGCCTGTGTCGAGCGCGGCCGAGAAATTCCCTTCCCAAATCCAGCTTTTCACGGAAAATCTTCCGCAGCGAAACCTCCCTCTCCTTCCCGCCGGGACTCAGCGTCGGAAGAGGAGATTTCTCAGCACAACGCGCGAGATGTTTCCAAAGTCGGATTTTGGGACGAAGAGATATCTCGTACCGTGAGGCGGCCATATGATCCCCTGTGTCGAGCGCGCCGGAGAGAAATGCCTTCCCGAATCCAGGTTTTCACGGAAAATCTCGAGCAGCAAAACCTCCTCTCCTTCCCGCCCGGACACAGGGTCGAAAGAGGAGCTTTCTCGGGCACCATCGCGCGAGATTTCCAAAATCGGATTCGAAATCGTATTTTCCCGCTAAGTCACCCTGAGCATTGCAAATCTCAGGAATCAACAGCACGCTGGACTGTGCGCGAAATTTTTCAATTTCGAAATTCCCAAACCCGATCCCTGGGGGCAAAACCTCTTGCCGGGGGCGGGCTCTATGATCGCCCTGTCGAGGCGACCGAGAAAATGTCCTTCCCGAAGCCAGTGTTTTCACTGAATCTCGCGCAGCGAAAAACCTCCTCTCCTTCCCGCCCGGGACTCTGGGTCGAAAAAGGGAGCTTTCTCGGCCCAGGCAACATCGCGCAAGATATTCCGAAGTCGAATTCAAAAATCGATTTCCGCAAATTCCCATGAGCTAGGTTTCCCAGGACATCAAACAAGACTCTGACTCTAGCGAAATTCAATTTCGAATCCGACACCCAGACCGAGGGGGAATATCTCTTACGTGGCGGGCCCTATGATCCGCCCTTGTCGAGCGCGGCCATGAAATGGCCTCCCCAATCCGGCTCTTCACGGATAAATCCTCGCGCAGCGAACCTCTTTTTCCTTCCCGCCGGACTCCAGGCGTCGAAATAGAGATCTCAGCAACAACGCGCGAGATTCCCAAAGTCGGACTTGGACGAGGAGGTGATATCTCTTACCGCTGGCGCCATGTATGCATCGCCCTTTGTCGAGCGCGGCCAGAGAATGCGCTTCCCGAATCCAGTTTTCACGGGAGTATCTCGCGCAGCGAAACTCCTCTCCTTCCTCCCGGCGAAACCCTTTCGCCTAAGACAGTGAAGGGGCAGGTCTCTGTCAAAGGCTTCCGGTTCGAGGATTCTTGACTTCTCGTTCCTCACGTTAAACGGGAATGCGCTGCCAGAAACAGGCATCCGACACGGGACTTAAGTCCAAAGAGGAGCTTTCCGGGCAACATCGCGCGAGATATCCGAAGTTGGGATTCGAAATAGAATTTCCGCCAAGTCACCCTGAGCTATGGGTTTCTCAGGGAATCAACAGCACGCTGGATGGACTTAGCCGAAATTTTTCAATTTTCGAATTCCCAAACCCGGACCGAGGGGGCAAACCTCTTGCCTTGGGGGGGGCCATATGATCGCCCTTGTCGAGTGCGGCCGAGATAAATGCCTTCCCGAATCCAGCTTTTACGGGATTATCTCGCGCAGCAGCGAAACCTCCTTTCCTTCCTGCCGGGACTCAGGTCGAAAGAGGAGATTTCTCCGACAACATCGCGCGAGATATTCGAATTTGGATTCGAAATAGAATTTTCGGCCAAGTCACCCTGAGCTATGCGTTTCTCAGGGAATCAAAACAGCACGCTGGACTTCAGCGAAATTTTTCAATTTCAATCCCAAAACCCGGACCGAGGGCAAACCTCTTAGCCGTGGCGGGCCATATATCGCCCTGTCGAGCGCCGGACCGAGAAATAGCCTTCCCGAATCCAGGTCTCACGGGAATCTCGCGCAGCGAAAGACTCCTTCTTCCTTTCCTCCCTGCGAAACCCTTTCGCCTTTAAGACATGAGAGGGGCAGTCTCTGTCAAAGGCTTCCGGGTTCGAGAGATTCTTGACTCTCGTCCCCTCGTTGAAAGCTGAATCCTTGCACGGAACAGGCATTCCCGCCTGGACTTAGATCAAAAGAGGAGCCTTTCCGGGGCACATCCGCGCGAATTATTCCAAGTTCGATTCGAAATAGAATTTGTCCGCCAAGTCCCCTAGCTATGCGTTTTCAGTGGAAAACTGTCGCGCTGGACTTAGCGAAATTTTCAATTTCGAACCCAAACCCGGAACTAGGGGGCAAACCTCTTACCGTGGGCGGGCAAAATGATCGCCCTTGTCGAGCGCGCCGAGAAATGCCTTTCCCAATCCAGCTGTTCACGGGAAATCTCGCGAAGCGAAAACTCCTCTCCTTTCCCAGCGAACCTTCGCCTCAGACAGTGTAGAGGGCAGTCTTGTCAAAGGCGCCGGGTTCGAGGAGATTCCCGACTCTCGGTCCCTTACGCTCGAAAGGGACTGATGAGGGGGGGCACAGACAGCCTTTCTCGCCGGGACTAACGAAAGAGGAGCTTTCTCGGCAACATCGCGCGAGATACCAGTGTCGGGTAAGCGTCGGGTCGGCCAGTCGCTCGCTCCGGGAAAGGAAGGATAAAGTTTTATTTTTCTCTAAGTCCAGGCTCCTCAGGAGGTTATGTAACTCTTGACCGGTTTAGGGCAATCCACCTGGTCCAGGTCACTTGTCCCATCACCCTCAAGGCAACTCACAGTGCCTGCCTCTGATACCGAATCATAAAATAATTGTAACCCCTACCGCCCCGGCCTTCAGCGCGGCAGCCAAACTTACTCAGTCTGATTCGAAAAATACTTCAGTCCCGCAACCTTTGGACTAAAAAAAAAAAAAAGACAAAATTCTCAAAACTCAACACAATGCAGAACAATTCTGCTTCTGGGCCTGCTTCGTAAGGAACATTGAGTCCTTCCTTCCCGCTCTCGTTGTATACTCTGCGGACAAAAAGTTTTTATCGTGCATCACAGGCAGCAGACCAAACCACATATTGTCGCTCTACATGCTTCTAGAGATGTATCAGATTCCTCCTCCAAGGTCACGGAAACTCGGCCAGCGAAACTCCCCTCTTCCTCCCAGCGAAACCCTTTCCTCGACCAGTGAAGAAAAGCAATCATCAAGGTACCGGCTCGAGGATTCAGACCTCGTCCCCTTGCAACCGTTAAAGCGAATATTCCCCTACAAACAGCATCCCGCGGACTTCGAGTCGAAAGATGGCTCTTCAGCAACCATCGCGCTACGATATTCCCAGTAGTTTGGATCGAAATGTATTTTCCGCTAGTCACCCTTGAGCGCATGCTTCTCAGGAAATCAACTCACGTGTCTAGCGAAATTTTTCAATTTCAACGAAACCCGAATCGGACAAAAAGTTTGTCTTGACTCCACAGCACAGACCTAAACTACAATTGGGGTCGGCTGCTACCCGCTTCGTAGAGATGCTACTCCGAGTCCTTCCCAGGTCACTGGAAATCTCGCGCAGCAAAACTCCTCTCCTTTACTCCCAGCGAAACCCCTTCGCCTAAGACAGTGAGAGGGCATTCTCTGTCAAAAGCGGCCGGCTCGAGGGATTCCCGACCCTCGTCCCCTTAAAGCGGAATGCTTACCAGACAGCATCCCGCCGGACTCGAGTCGAAAAGAGATTTCTCAGCAACATCGCGCAAATCAGAGTTTGGATTCGAAATGTATTTCCGCTATCACCCTGACAGCGGTTCAGGAATCAAACTTCACGCGGACTAGCGAAATTTTAACAATGTCATCCGTGTTGGAAAACCTACGACAAGTAATTTTCCGCTTCGCAACTTTGAATACGAGCCACAGCACAACAACAACAACTTTTCTACAGTTGCGCTGCCATACACTGCTTCTTCGGAGGAAAAACAGCTTAGCAGCGAGCCACCTATCCTGCGCTATATTTTTGTTATGAATGCCCATGCCTACAAAGGCACTTCCGCAACGCCCCTACGAAGTAGGGTTTTATACTTTGCAGACTAGTTAAAAAAGGAATAGTCTCAAGCGCTTTCCCGATGAAGGGACTCGACACTCTTACTAAACCCCGCTGCTGTACGAAGTCGTTATACCAAAAACGATTCGCGGATACTCACGCTGTGCCAGTCCAGTTCAAAGCGACTGTAGAGGCCAATGAGTGGACAGTCACTGACCCTATGGATTTCCATCTCTCCTGCCCCTTTGGACAGAGAGGCAAAACGACCCAGCCGTTGACCCGCGCGAATCACCCTTACATCATGCGCCCACAACGGTCCTACAGGCCGCGCCCGCAAATCCCGAAGGAATCGAGTCGGGCATCCGAAGCTGCGCCATGCCGTCCTTTGCTCCCCGGTTCGTTCAGTGGTTATTAAACTTCACCCGCTCGTCACATAGCCGAAACGAGACACCGAAGGGGACTTCCGAGGCGTGTGAAATCGAGTGAGCTACTAGTGGGTAAGAGTAGCACGCGTCAGATTGATACTTCTCAGAGCCCCCCGTGCTTACCCACAAAAGTGGCGGCGGAGTGTGATGAAAAGTGGAACGTGTCGCCGCTCCAACCAGACGCCACTCGACCAGGAACCCTCGGGAAGCGTAGACCCTCGGTAGATCGTTCTACCTCACAGTACCGTTTTTCTCCGCTCATGTGCCGTGCATCCCTGGACCGGCTTCTGCCTTTCAGAGCTCAGGCATAACCGGACGGACTAGCTTGCACCAATGCTTATCAGCGCACAGTGCATGCACCCACATGAGGTCCGCCCCCGCGGTTCGCTCTTCTACTGAGCGGGGCTACCATCCCACGGCCGTTTACTGGACAACAGTAGGCGTAAAACTAACCTGTCTCGACCGGTCTAAGACCCACTCACGTTCCCCGCTATAGCGCCCTTCACGGCTCATACGAAAATGGAAAATCCGACACTTGCGGTGTCTGCCACGCAATGATAGGAAGAGCCGACATCGAAGATCAAAAGCGACGTCGCTATGAACGCTTGGCCGCCAAAGCCAGTTATCCCCTGTGTAACTTTTCGACACCTCTTGCTCAAAACTCTAGAGGGTCAAAAGGATCGAGAGGCCCCGCTTTCACGGTCCGTATTCGTTACTGAAAATCCGGATCAAGCCAGAATTCCCTTTGCTCTACGCGAGGTCTTCTGTGCCTCCCTGAGCTGCCTATGGACACCTGCGTATCTTTGACAAATGTACCGCCCCAGGTCAAACCCCCAGTTGACACTGTCCTGCGACACGCGTCTGCTAAAAAAGGGCCGAAAACCGGAGACATTTTCGACGGATAACCGCACCCCTCCCGACCGCTCGCGCTACTATCCCAACCAATTCAATACCCCGACACGCAACCCGAAGCACGCAGCAGCCGAAACTACTACGCAACTGACTGGCGGACGACGGGAGAAAAAAAGAGGAGGAGCTCCGAGAAACGAACGACGGAAGTACGACCACCACCGCGAATCCGAACAGCGGCCCAGCGCGCCTTCGAACTTCGTTTCTCGAGAATAGCACGTGCCCGACGCTGCACCTCCTCAAAGCAGCCCCCAAATTAACCTGACCCTCAATCAAAGCAAAGGAGCTGAATAGAAGGCGGCCGTAAAGCCACCTTTCCCGGCAGCATATTAATCGAGTAGTGGAGAGAACGATTGAGAGTAGATGGGTATTTCACTGCGCAAGGAAACCTCGAGAAGAGTTCGGTTATAGGCGGATGGTAATAAGACGACGGAGGAAAGAGGACGACTGACGCCGTCAACCCCCGTCCGCCGCCTCATTACACCAACATATGCCGATCAAGCATGCAGAGGAACCCGAGCCTCCCAGGAATCTATTCTACACCTCTCATGTCTCTCCACAAATGTCAAACTGAAGAGTCAAAGCTCAACAGGGCTTCTTCCCGCTGATGTCTCGCAGCCGCGTTCCCCTGCCTGTATGGGTTCGCTTAGACGCCGTTTAGTTAGGGACAGTAGAATCTCGTCTAACTCCATTCAGGCGGCAAAAATGAATTAGATGACGAGGCATTGGGCTATTTTTATTCGGATGGTACTCCCGCCGTTTACCCGCGCTTCATTGAATTTCTTCACTTGAAATTTAAATCAATTTGCAGATCACCATCGCGTCACCACCGTTGAGGCCATCGCGATGCTTTGTTAATTAGACAGGTCGATTCCCCGGGCGTGCCAGTTCTTGAATTGGCCGCGCGAAGCCAGCCGAGACGGATCCAATGCCATTGCTTGAAATAGACCGCATTGCTGCGATCTCCCCCTTTGAAAACCAACCAGCTCGCCGACATCAGTGCGGCAATAAGAACTGCCGGCTGCCGCGCGACGAACCCCCGTCCTAGCCCGCCCTCGTCTACGGAGGGGAGGACGACGACGCGTCCGCCGGCATCTGAAACCGCAATGGAGTCCTTATTCAGACCGAACGGCCGCCGAGCCCCGCCCGAGCTTCCGAAGACAGGCCCGACTGGCCCGCCCTCACGAGCCAATCCTTCTCCCAATTACGGATCGAGGTTGTGCCACTTCCGCTTACCTACGTTCGACTAACGACAAGAGACTGCGAAACCTCGGGACCTGATGCGTTTGGGTACGGACAGCGCGGAAATTTGGACTCGTAAAGTGAGAGCACAGCCCTCCACCGACAGTTTCAGAGGACCGGCACGCATCGCGGGACGCCCGCAACAAAATGCGGACGCTCTTCGGACGACCACGTAGTCGAAGGTCCTTTCTTGCTTATTCCCGAGGAAAGCGGATTTTCTCGCAATTGACGGTAAGGGCAGGTATGGAAGTTGGCCGCCAGCCAGTGCGTGACGGCAGTGTGAACTGGACAGAAGCATCGAGCTGTTCGAACGTTTCCGAATTATAGCCGCCGCCGCGCCTAGTCCGAATATGACCGGATCCCCTTCGCACAGGCCGCAACGGACGGAAAAAATCTGAAACACATCAATTCATCCAAATGAGAAAAAGTTCGACAGACCAAAAACAGAAACAAACAGAGAAACTAAAGAAGGAGGGTAGCGAAACTAGCATCCAGCCATTACCACCGCTGCGCTGCAGCTGTCGCCGCCGCCACTCCAACTGTTGTTCCAGTCTGCCTGCCTGCTGCCTGCCTGGCTGCCTGCCACCCAAGCGAACAGAAACAAACAGAGCAAGAAACTAAGAAAGGGAGCGACACTGTAGCAATCCAGCACAGCCATTACCACCGCTGCCTGTGCTGTCGCCGCCGCCACTCATACTGTTGTTGTTCCAGTCTGCCTCCCTGCCTGCCTGGCTGGCTGCCTGGCACCCGATGCGAACAGAAACAGAACCGAGAAACTAAGAAAGGAGGGAGCGAATCGTAGCAATCCAGCCAGTCATAACAACTGCCCGCTGCTGTCGCCGCCGCCACTCCAAATGTTGTGCCCCTGCCTGCCCCTGCCTGCCCCCCGAAACGAACAGAAACAGGAACAGAGAAACTAAGAAAGAGGGACCGAAACGTAGCAATCCAGCCAGCCATTACCACCGTTGCGCTGCTGCTGTCGCCGCCGCCACTCAGACTGTTGTTGTTCCAGTGTCTGCCTGCCTGCTGCTCCGAGAAAACAAGGCGCGGCAAACGGTGAAATCTCATATGGATTGCATTAAAGAAACCCCGGCGGTGCTACGACTAACAAAAGCGTTAGCCGCGGGCTAAGACCGGACTACCTCCTCGCTACAACCATTGACGAGAACCCTTCCCCGCAACAAGGGCCATTCGATGGTTCCCATCCGATTACTTGCTAAGCACCACCAAGAGCTGCCACCGAGGGCGCTCCCACTCCGGCTATACGCCATTAGCTCTGCGCCAGCCCCCCGCCCCTCGCTACTACGGTCGAGGCTTCGAGACCCTTATCCATCCCTACATATCCGGACGTCCCCCTCCGTGAAGAAGAGGAAGAGCCGTTATAGCCTCGACGTCGAGTATCGGGACCCGGCCGTTTAAGCGCCATCCATTTCAGGCCTGTCACTACGGCAGGAGTTGTTACACCATCCTTGGCGGATGCGACTTCGCATGGCCACCTGACCTGCTGTCGCTTGACGACCAACGTCCTTTCCATTGGTTCTACATGAGCCGGTACTTAGGCCCCTTAACTCGACTTTTGGTTGTTTCATCCCACAGCGCCAGTTCCGCTTACCAAAAATGGCCCACTAAGTACTCGGATCCGACAAAGGGGCTTCAATGAAGAAAGAACCCTTTCTTCACCCGTTTAGAGTTTGAGAATTGGCTGAGGAAATTTCATCCCCAAGGACCCCTAATCATTCTCTTTACCGGATGGAACTCTCAATGCGCGAAACGAGCACCAGCTATCCTGAGGGAAACTTCGGAGGGAACCAGCTACTAGATGGTTCGATTGTTCTTTCGCCCCTATGCGCAGCTCTGACGATCGATTTGCACGTCAGAATCGCTGCGGACCTCCACCAGGGTTTCCCCTGGCTTCATCCTGGCCAGGCATAGATCACCATCTTTCGTGTACCAGAATATGCGCTCGGAGAGCCCGCTACTCAACTTAACAAGCCTGCGAAACGCGACCACTACGTGCCCCGGCCCCCGAAGAACAAGACAAAAAAAATTTGGCATAAATTGTTTGGGAAACGGGGAAGCAAGCTTAGCCGGTTAGGCATAACAGCGATGAAGGAAGCGGTCGCGGTGACCCCGGAGCTTGCGCCGATCCACATACAGGTGGTTAATCGGGGTGAGACCATGAGGCAAACCCACTCACCGCCGAAATAACCGTGAGGCGACACCGGCGACCTTGAGAAATACCTACGCACGCACCCGAAACGGATACAGCCCTATTGAAGAAGATCAACTCTCGTTCGCCTTGGGTTTTAGACACCCCCTTTGACTTTGCGGCATATTTCTAGACTTCTTGGTCCTTGTTTCAAGACGGAACGAGTAAGCTGTCCAAACTACACCGCCGTCGCGCTGCTGCGGGACGTAGTGATCGGGCTGGGTATACGCCTCGACAGAGCGCTTGAGGTGGTGAGCAGGACGTTAAGTTACCCCCAGTCAAGAGCACACTTTACAACTTGTAACCGTTCGCCGACGAGGCCGTCGAGCAACGGGCGGCCCCGCCAAACTCGGAAAACCCGGCGGCGTCTTCAAACGGCAACGTGCTGCCAGCGGAAACGAGATGATTAGCGCGGTTTCCCAGACCCCCGGTCATCGACACCTCTCGAACGGCCGCACGGTGCCCTACTTCGGCCAGCAGTGCATCCCCTTCGGCGCTCGAGCTTGCCTTATAACGTCCGTCGACCATCGAAAAAACTCCCGGGGAAAATCCCCGAAAGAACTCCGTGATCGTTCAGAACTAACGCGTTTACGACCAGACGCATGCTTTACCTCCGGGCGTGAATTTGAAGCGACCATTTCGGTACGAACGCTCATTCGCTTTAGACTGCGTGGTATTTTTCACGCTCTCTGAACTTCTCTCTTTCAAAGTTCTTTTCAACTTTCCCTCGCGGTACTTGTTCTCTATCGGTCTCGTTGGGATATTTAGCTTTAGATGAAGTTATTACCACCTGCTTAGGGCTGCATCTCCAAGCAACCCGACTCTCAAAGCAACCGACGGGAAAACCGAGGCAACGACCCTACGGGCTAACACACCTCTATGCCAGCGAATTGCAATGCGACAAAACACTCGGTCGGATCGGCTTGGCCACCGATTACTCCCATACGCGGCATCGCTCACAGACCTTTCGGCCCTGCAGCCTACGCGCTGAGCTCCTCCCTTCAGTCCCCGTTACTAAGGAATCCCTTTTTGTGTTCTTTCTCCGGCTACTTATATGTTAAGTTATGCGGTACTCTCTCCTGAAGCAACGGTCGGTTATAGGCAGCAATCGTTAATATCCAGAGGATGCAAAAGAACGCGTCGCTGCGCCGCTACTGTAGGGCTCTGACACTAATACTGTATGATTATCTTTATTATCTTCCTGCGTTTGCGTTCTTCAGGTGACGCCAGCCCCCTATCAGAGTATACCGCCGACAAAAAGTGCAGCAAAAAATAATTTTTCCCCATGCAAACTACTGGGTTTAGCGACGTATTCTGCCCTGCTGGCCGTATTAAGCTGCTGCTGCTTTTTGCAAATGTATACCAGGGAGGATCATGGTGATTATTTCGAGATTAACTTCCTGCGGTAGCGTTCTTCAGTGGACGCCATCACCCCCATTTAACACGAAACCAACCGACCGAAGCAAAAAAGTCATTGCAGCAACAGCAGCAGCATTAGCAGCATGCGGATTAACAGCGCACTACTAATACCGTCGTGCACTAACTTACCACAATAAAGATGATAAGTAACTCTCTGCTCATGGACGACGCGAATAAGCTCTCTCTGATATGCGCTATTATACGACGATCGACAAAGCGTGCACTTGGAGTCTTCGTTTCGCATTCGGCAACAGTGGAAAGAGAAACGGACGGCGCAAGCGAGGAACTAACAAAACACAACGTCTCATTCTCAGGATAGCTACTACTACTGCGGGTCCCCATCCCGCCAACACAATGCTTATGCGCTTAATTACCAAAACAAACCTTCCTACATCTCCAGCGTTTTTCAGAGAGCGGGTCGCGCAAATTTCCTTCCTCTTACCCCCTCCTTCGTATCTTCTCTTTCTTTTTTTCAAGGCTGCTGCCGGTCCGTCAACACAGCGCACGAAACGAAACTTATTTCGAGATGGTCACCACCAGACTTCTGGTTAAACGTCCCCTCAAAACCTGTTTCGAGCATGGCGCAGCCGCCGGACACGCTATCGCTGAATCACTACGAGAGCGACTTGTCATCTACTCTCGGTGCTGCTCGCTGCACCAAGATACACGCAATCTCTCTCCTCCAGCACCCCTCTCTTTCATATGAGCCGGTTAGTTGTGCGTGCAAAAGCGCCTGAATTGAGGGTAACGCCGCGACGAACCCCAATACCGAATCTCGCGATCCTTTCCGAAACGCTCGTTAGCCAAAACAGCTAGCAAGCGCTAGCAAAGCCACACTACATAAATATCCAACCAGGATCTCTTCTCCTCGACTACAGTCCTCCCTTTCTTTTTCAATCATAGTCAGAGCGCAAAGTGCGAAAGAGAAGTCTAAGGTATAGAACCATTGCGGTTTCAGTTCATACGTTACGCCTCTCGGGTAAGCGCCCGCCGCTCCAACCAGCATAGCAGCGTGTACTCCATAATCTCGAAGAGGAGCACACTCGAGAAGAAAAAGACGAGAAAATATGCAAAGCGACATAGTCGTTCTTTCGCGCCGGCTATCTGCTCTCAGTAATATTATCGTGCAAAATACGACTTGTGCCCGCAGCTATCCAGCAAGATCAAGGCACCAAGGCACCACAAACAAAGGCGTAACCAAGACTCTCGCAGCTCATCAAGCGCAGCAAAAGTATCTCTGATTTATTATGCTCTAAAGAGTGACGTTATCAATGCGATTGTTCCACACCCCGCTATCTTCCGTGTGCGACGAAAGACCCTTCTCTGCAAATTAAACTCGTGTGCGCGAGCAATTCTCGTTCTTACACGTCTTCAAATACCGTCTCTCTTTTCTATACCCACCGCAGCAACTCTCCCACAATAGCTCTTGGCGGCCGAGTCAAGTACAGCAGAAGCGAGCAACATTTTCGGCCAACTCGAGCAGCCAATCCATTAGTCCAAGACGAGCAGAGTTAAGTGCAGTTCGTAGAGAGACGCTGCAACTTGCTACTTGCTGCTGCTGCCTAACAACCACCCCAGAATTCTGCGGAGACGGAAGCTACAGCAACAGCTCGAAACTCTATTTCCAATACATTCTATGGCTAAGTTCACGGGTTTGAGGAGAGAACGCTGCACAGCCTATCCAACGGCCACCAGAAGCGCAGCAACATTATCAGCTGAAGCTAGCGGAGCAACAGACACAGACACTACATCTCGACAGCTGCAGCTTTAGACGTGCTCACATTTCCAAACCCATGTGATGAGGTTTCGGTAGAGGTCTGAACAGATCTCTTGAGAGGTAGGGACTGATAGTGAAACGCGCTCAGAAAAGGCAGCAGAGCTAGGAGAAGCGCCCAAAATTGAAAACCCATTTCCAAACGGCACCAGAGAAATTAGTATGGCAATTCAGGAAGAGTTGGCGAAGAGGGTCTATCGTTGTAGCGGAGCAGCTGTGTCAGCAGCTGAAGAAACGACCAGGAAGGCAGCTGATTAAGCTCGCCGAAGAAAACTCCATTTCCAACGAGCAGAGTTATTGCAAGTTCGGTTAGAGAGAATCGACGCACGGACGACGGACGAGTAGCCTGCCTGCCGGACGCTCCCGCTGCTGAAACAGCTACGTGTTTCACTTTTCCGACCCAAGCTCGTAAATTGGGTCGGCTAAGGGAACTTGCGCGATCGGCCTCTCCTTTTAGTAAAAAGAGTGACAGAGAAAGTTCACAAGTGTACTACCGCAGCATCGGGATGAAAACGAGAAGAGCGCGTGCGAAGCGACTTGGAATCAGTTTTTCATGGGATTTCACAAGGAATCGCGATCGTTATGTTGCGGACGAGGGAGATACTTTTTATTTTAACCTTCCTATATAAGAAGTGTAAACTAATAATTGCTGCTTTCTTCTCTACCCTCGCGCTACGACTTAAGACGACGCTAAAGGCTTGAGCACATCCGCGCACTCGGCGCCCCGCGAACGTCCAGGACTCGAATATGCAACGGAAAGCTTTTCCCTACAGGACGTACAGGGAGCCAGTGCCGTTACAGCAATGCAGGCGATCATCGAGAACGTCAGAAAAAATATTAAGGATAATAATTGCGTGATAAAACGCAGGAGTTCGGGACTTATTACGTTTTGGAGAAGACCGCTTAGCGCAGGCTCGAAAACCATCTTGTAAACATCCCACGGCGGGAGTTTGATATATAGAGGGGTTTCTTCCTCTGCGTTAAGCTGGGCTTCCGTACTCCATGTCGAACAATCCGTCATCCTTTATGACATTCCGCCACAAGAAGGAGACACATTGGTTAGCTTTCCACTCAACTAGTATGCGCCCCCGGCAACTATCTCACGCCGCCAGCGACAAAAACGGCGATGAGTTTGTCCTAGTTGAGCTTCTTGCCACCAATAGCGCTCATTCACGTGCCCCAGTAATATCACCGAGGTGAGGCGGGGAGCAATAAATGCATATTCTGGGACAACGACCTCATACCTCGCGCTAGTCGTTCGCGCGGGCGAATCAGTTTCACCAGCACTAATACGCCCCACACCGGGGATCCTCACCACCGGCCCAACGATCTACGCTTCTTCGCCAAGCCTCAACGCCTATAATACGTCCAGGGTACTTTGTCTCTTACGTGAGTGTTTCGAGAGAATGACAATGAGACGGACGCTATCGTGAACGAAAACATCCTGGCGAGGACATTTGTGGTGCGATCTTATGGCTTTTGCCAAATTGGAAGTGTCGCTCTAACCAAGTTCCTTAACGCCCTACACACGCCCGAAACAGAGTCTTGTAGTAAAAAACCGGACCAGGAGTGCCTCTCCGGGAAACGAATGCGATTTTTTGAGTTTTTCCTTTCCGTGCAACTATGAGCGTTACTTTAGGCAACTAAAAAAAGAGAATAACTGTTCCAAAATAAAGAAAAAACCGCTGAATGAGTGGCGTAAGACCCCAAGACCGAAGCCGATTCGACCAGCTGCTAAAAAATAGCTCTGGAAGAGTCCTTACTCCGTCCCAAACACCATACCTCACTCAAAGGAGAGGCCGCATGTGCGTCTCGAACCATCGACACTTTCAGTCGACCTCTGCAAGACGCGGCGTACACTACACGCACTGTTGACAACGCGTACATTCGCGACCCGCCACGCTATGATCCCCTACCACGATTGTTTATTTGTTATCCCATTATTTTCCTCCGATCAGCCAAATTATTCCTTCTCAGTTAAGATGCTCTCATAATAAGGTAGTTGTTAAAGGCAACATATAAACGCGCCTTCGTACCAGCCTGCCTTAATTTCCAATTACTGCGATGGATATCCGAGGCGGACGCGGCACCGATGCATCCGATCAAACCGCCGGGTGTCCGTCGGCAGAATAAAAGAAAAGCACTCGTTGTCTCTGCTGTGCGGAAAGAGCAGGCAAACACAAATTTAATCCACACTATCGTGTTAACGACCAAGCGAACCGCTCCAAAACCCTTATTATCTCAGAATAGCTCCAATGTTACCATTGGAGACTTTCGGTAGAGGAGGACCAACAGAGCAACGCAACCGTAAAAGCGGCCGGCAGTGGCAACCGCTCACGGACACAGTAGTCGCACTAACGTGCTTAAAGCACTAACAAGCTTTGGCAACTAGCTGAGCAGCCCAATCCATAGTTCAAAACGACGCACGAGTTAGTCACGTTAGCGCCAAGTTACGACATACTACGATTTCCAATACGAAGCCATTGTTATTAGGAAGCTGTCTGCAACTGGCTATATTATGGGTACGGTGAGCTCCTGCTACAACCACCATGACAAAGGACCTGCTGCCATGCTGTCTTTGACTCTCGTGCGAAGCGAGCGGCGAACCTTAGCGAGCTAATCACAGTCTAGATGCAGTTATGATGATGTTTTGTTTCATTTCTTGACACGGCACCAGACAACACGCGACTCGGCCACAGACCCGAGCAGAGCGATACAGTATTCTTACTCGTGTCTCCAAACCCACAGTTCTAGGAGGTCTAGAGGTGGAGGAGCTCTCTTATCCTGCCGGCGCAGCTTTAGCGGTACTACAGAGCAAAATTACCGATACACCGGGCTGAAGATTGATTCGCTTCCGATGCGCATTAGCCAGACTATGACTTTGCCATGCCGACTGTCTACCTCTCATAGGTATTCTCCGGGCAACATCGCGATAAACGATCTCGGTCCAGGATGCATTCCCCTACTCCGCAAGCTAGCGCTTAACTAGAACATGCCCGCATCTTAGTTAAGGGATCGAGAAGGAATCTGAAGCGTAAAACATACCCCTGCGTTGAAAAACGTTTAGCGCCTACAGCAATCAACGAGGAGACAGAAGAACAAATAGCAACTCTCAAGCGCGTCGCAGAGCAACACAGACACAAGCTACAATCCGCGAAATGGCCAAACCTCACTGCACCTAGCTAATCCTGCACAAGAGCGACGACTTGTCTGCAGCAGAAGCGGAACGCGAAACTCTACTTTCCCAAACGCCATGTTACTCGAGAGTTTCGATAGAGTGCATAGCACATAACCCGCCATCAGTCACCTGCCGAAGTGCATGAAGGCAATGTCTCTACTATTTTCAGCGGCGTGAAGAAGCAAGGTTGAACGCTGCTCCATGCGAGAGACAGTAGCAGTACTAGCGCACAACCTACTACATTTCCAACAAACCATGTTATTGGAGTTCGGTAGAGTAGGAGATCGCTGGACTAGAGCGTTGCTCCTGAGTTTTGCTGCACTTGGAGCTAGAAAGTCGACGTCGGCGTGACGTCAACACGCCAGCCAGCCACGATATAGTGATGTTTGCTTTTCAGTTTTCTCCCGCAACCAAAGACAACTGAGCGGACAGCCCCAGTCCACTATTTCACAGATCTGTAAATCGTATCTCTCCAGACCACCAGATTGTTAGTTGGGTTCATGGGTAGAGGGAGATTATCGACTTTTTCTAGGCTCGACGCAGCCGCAGAGCTTTATAGTCACTGCAGAGCGAATCGAACGGGCGGACCGAATGCGCAAAACGTTCTTACACCGTGGTCAACCGCACAGTAGCGCTCACTACCGCAAGAGCGGAAAGCCAAGGCCGAACACGTACCCATTACCGCAAAACCACATGTGTAATGGGTTCAGGTAAAGGGCATGAGACGACCGAGCAGCACTCCGCTCCCCTATATACAAATATCCTGTGCGTGTGTGTCGAAGCACAACAGTTAGCAGCATACTAGGCACGAACTACTACATTTGCCAAACAAACCATTGTTATTGCGGAGTTCCGAGTAGAGTAGTAGAAGCTCGTCATGAGGCTAGCGGCCTACCTGCTAGCTAGCATCGCAGTACACAGCGATATGTGGTATATATCAGCACCCACAGAATCTGTGTATTGTCTCGCTTTACAGTATTTGTCTGCAACCACGCAGTACCGACGAGTAGTCAGCCCTCGTGCTACGCGGAGAAGACGCGAAGCGCGGCTCGAAGACCTCTGATTCCTACTAGACGCCATTGTATTGGCAGTTACCGCGGTCCCGGCGTGAGAGACGACTGCGAAAAGCCCGCCGGGCTCAACACAGGTCACTACTTAATCCCTGCACGCAGCAGCTTTGCTCCGACCCAGCTCTAGTACGTTAAATGTGGCGATCGCGCGTGTAACAACTAGACTACATTCCAACAAACCATTTTACTGACGTTCGCGTAAGACAGTGCGAGAGCGGATGGACTTAGACTGGCCTCCCTCGCTGCTGCTGCTCAGCAGGCGACTGGATTACACTACGCACAGATATGTTGATTTGCTTCATTTTTGAACGCAGCCAGCACGGACGGCAGCCCAGCAACTTAAGTCTTGAAAACTAATATCAAAACCACCGTTAGGTGGGAGGTATCAGGTAGTAGACGGGGAGTTTCGAGCTGTTTACTGCCGCCGCCGCAGCTAATAACTGCAGAGGAATTAAGGATAGCAGATACGTGCCAAACTACCTTTTCAGGACTTTACAACCCAAAGACTCACATTCAGTAGCAGCACTTGCTCTCGCATCAGGGGATTGTCACAAGGAGAGGCGTACCGGCCGAAAGTATATTCCAAACGAATCCAATTTGTTAGAGTGAGTTCGCAGGAGCGGGAGAGCGAAGCAGCACCCCAGGCGCAAATGTCCACTACTAAAGCCTGAAAGCAGCATGAAGTAAGCATATCTTAGTGTGCGCTCTATATCGAACTTACAAGTTTCCAAAACACACCATTGTTTATGCAGGTATGCAATGGTAGATTAGGAGAGCGATGACTTAGATGCTTGTCGACTGCTGGCATCAGGCGCGGGTGATATACAACACACACAGATCTGTGATTATTGCTTAATTTTTCTGCAGAATGGCTACACGCAGCCATAGTGACGCTCTAGTATACTCTGCGCTCTACAGAGCGGACACCGTGCGAGAATCCTATTTCCAACAGCCATTGTACTGTGCATTGGTTCCGGTAAGGGAATGAGACGACATCTGACCGACGACACCGCCAGCGCATACAAAATTCACTACTGAACGCCGGTACGCTAGGCGAGCAGCCACATCGCGCACCGAGCGACATTGTAGCCGGACCGACACTACTACATCTTCCTAAAACAAACCAATTGTTCATTTGCGAGTTCGGTAGAGTAGAAAGACCGAACTGCGCTTTTCTACTTTACTGCAGATGATGCCTGCCGGCGGATGGCACCATCAGAACTTGCATTTTTACGAGATGTTAGTAGCCTTTCTTTGCCGACCTCGAACCCCCGAGAAGGACTTCACTCATGTTTAGTGTTATTTCTCCACGTGTTGTTTAGACTCTCGAAAGAGCACACGCGGAGAGAGGTGAGATTAGCGTCCTCTATAATTTCTTTCTCCGAATAACATGCGTAAAGCAGGGAGATAGACAATGAGCTACAAAATCAGAGCTATCTAACCTCATTCGCATGGACCCGCCTGTGCGACTTCCGAACCGTTGTCTGAGGTGGTATCACGACGCGAAGGTTGGCCCCGCGCACAGCACCTTTTGATTCGTCCAGCAAAGACCTCTGGTAGTGGACCCCGAGTAAGCACACAGCCAAACATCTAATTTCCAAACCTCACAGAGAATGGAGGGTTCGTTATAGAGAGGAGAGGCGACTGCATGTGCTATCTGCTACTACGTATGGATAGACTCACGTGCCGTGCGCGGCATGAGTACTACGAAGATATAAGGACATGCCATCGAGACTGCTGAGCTGCTGACAGACCAAATCGAGAAACCAGAACAGAACCAGAAACTAAGAAGGAGGGAGCGAAACGTAGCACCAGCAGCCATTACCACGCTGCGCTGCTGCTTTTGCGCGAGTTCGCGACCACTCCAACTGTTTGTTTCCTCGTGTCTTGCTACCTGTGGGCCTGTCTGTCTGTCTCCTCCCTCCCGAAACGCGCAGAAACAAAACAGAGAAACAAGGAAGGCGAAACGTAGCAATTCAGCCAGCCATTACCACCGCTGCGCTGCTGCGGTCGCCGCCACCTCCAACCGTTGTTTTTGTCTGCCTGCCTGCCTGCTCCGGGAACAAGGCGCGCAAACGGTTCGAAAAGTTTTCCAACCGACTATGGACCGAGACTCGGGAACAGGACCGACAGAACAAAAAACAGAAAACAGAGAACTAGATAGCAGAAGACTAGAGAAAGGAGGAAGCGGAAACGTAGCATTGCCAGCGCGCCATTACCACCGCTTAGGCGCTCGCTCCTGTCGCCGGCCTCCACTGCCACTCGTCTGTTACCGGTTCGTGCCTGTTCTGTGTCTAGCCTACCTGAACACACTCCGCCAACACGCGGGAGTACGACATGAAACTAATAATAACTGAGACGAAGGAAGGGGTGGCTTGACCATCCGTCAGCAATTCCTCAGCCATGCACATTACCACTCGCTTTGACTCCTCTGACTGTCCAGCCACCAAATCTCCCATCATCTTGTTTATTTTAGATTCACTTCTCTGCCTCCCCCGCTACCGAAAGAGAGACGAAAGCAGCTGGCACGTATCAGTCTCGACACAACCTTTCCACCCAAACTATACGCGATCCTCATACACGAGGACCGACAGACAACACAACAGAGACCACCGGCGAACAAGGATCGTATCCGTGATCAGGGGCGAGGGCACACACAGAGCGAGAGACGCAAACGAAATACCAATCCAGCCATCCATTTGATTGTACCCCGCTGGCTGTGCTGGCTTCTCGCCTGACACACTACAAACTTGTAGTGCGTCCTCCGATCGCTGGCCGTGCCTGCCTCGGCCGCCCTGCTGCCTGCACCAAACCGAACCACACAGAACAGTAGAAACAGGTAAGATGCGAGCGAGCAACGTAGGGATTCGCAGCAGCCCGCGATGTGAGCCACGACGCGCTTATGCTGCCTGTAACTCGCGCATGACATTCCCGCGACGTGCAAAACGTTGTTTTAGTCTGCCTGCCTGCCGCTCAGAGAAAAGCGCACACCCGTCTAAACGGTTTCCAAAAGTTACCCGACTGTATCGCCGCGACCTCGTCAGGATTCGTACAGACACGCGACAGAAAGTCGATACAGAGAATCAAACAGTGAGAAAACTCACAGCAGCGAGGAGCGTAAACTCCGCATCCCTCCGGGGCCAGCCATTCATCCCTGCCGCATGCCCTGCTTCGTCGCCGCCGAGCTCCAACTGTTGTTCCGGTCTGCCTGCCTGCCTGTTCTGCCTGGCCTTTCCACCCGAAACCAACATCTACGCTTCGATCAAATACAGAACAGAGACACAGACGACAGAGGAACGGACAACCGTCCCAATCCTAGCCCAGCCATACCACACGGACGTGCCCTCTGGCTCTGTCGCCGCCACCACTCCAAACTGTTTGTTTATATCTGCCTGCCTGGCCGCTCCGAGACGAAGCGGTGCGAAACGTTTCAATACGGAATCCTTCTCCTCCTACCTACCGTTTGCCGAGACTCGACCGAGGAGGTCGACATGATCACAAGACGAGAAACATCAGACAACAAATAGAGAGACGAACTACAGACGTGATGCGTAAGCAAAACGGCGTAGCAATCCAGCCAGCCATTACCACCGCTGCGCTGACTGCTGTCGCCCAGCCACCACTCCATACTGTTTGTTCGGTCTGCCTGCCTCCCAGGCCTGCGACCTGGCCTGCCCTGCACCTCCCTCGAAGACGAGTACGAACACAGAACACGAGTACATATAACAAGGAAGGTGAGGAGCGCATGACCGTAAAGACTCGATCCATGTTCGCACCCTACAATCCACACCGCTGGCGCTTGCCTGTCTGTACCCCGCCGCCACCCTAACACTGCTACCGCAGCTCGGCACATGCCACCGCCCCGGTGACGTAACAGGGTGCGTAGTCCAAAAGCGAATAAGGCGAGCATTAGCACCCTCTATAGCACATTGCCTTGAGCGTCACGCCAAGCACATGCTCAGCAGACATTTGTGACGGATTAGCGAGAACGTGTCCGAATATATCTCTTTTCCACAACCAGGCCAAGACTTTATATGTGAGTTCGGATGCGAGGATACTACTGTGTACTAGCGTCACCGCATGCCTACATAACAAAAAAACAGATGTCCCTACTAGCGACTGTAATGAGCTCAGCAAGCAAGCTCAGAGCAAGCAGAACATACTAGCATACGAACTACTACAATTTCTAACCACGATACCATGAGGTGTGTTTGTATAAGTTAAGGCACGTCTCAAGAGCGCTCTGAGAAGGACCGGAACCTTCGGGCTAGGTCGCAACTGCTCTGCCTGCAGTAAGCAGCATCAGTAGGACTGGCATGATTTTCCAGCAGACAATACCATGACTGCGGACGTCTGCGTTATGCACGAGCAAAGTCTGCAATCCTCATCTATCTCTCCAAACCACCGAGTCATTGGGGGTTCGGGTAGGACCCATAGAGGGAGTTATTCGACTTTTTCTGCCCGACCGCCAGTATTTACCGGTTACTACTGAGCGAATAAAAGAGATAAGCCTTCGTATGGGGTGAAGGGCGGCGCGAATGTGGACTAGGTGTCTGCTGTCGACACACTCTTTTTACACAACCTCCACACATATCGGTTATTGGTCATGAGTGGAAGAGTGCCGTGCGACAAACAGACACCCCATGCGACTTGCTGTGTCAACATTTCCTTACCCATGCGGATAATGCTAAAACGTTTACACGCCCTGAGGGATGCCGCTGCAGCAGAACCGTGTGTGCGTGCGGTCGCGTCAACCACTGGACGACCTCAGTGCTCCGCATCCAGTTCAGCTAGCCAGCTAGGAGCAGCCGAAGACTCATTTCCAACCGAACCTATTTTAATTTTGGGTTAGCTTGGAGACGATACTGTCTACTGCCATTTTGTACATATCTTTCTCCGATTACTTATGTCGATCAGTTTGTTGCAATCGATGTCTGAATAACCGCTGCCCTAAGACACCCCCTCAACATAAGACGAGCTAATGATCCATCCAGCAGTGTGCGACCTAACAGAGAAAGACGCTAGTATGTAATACGGACTCGCTTTACTTAATCGTATACACAGTTCGGACATCTTTCCGTCACAAGTACCTAGAGCCAGTCTCACTGATCCGAATCGCCGCCGCTCACTCTCGCAGACGGGAAAGGTAATGGTGTACGAATACGCACGGATAACGGGAGGCGGCAGTCCATGCCCGGCACTGAATCGATTCAATCTGGTGTAGCAGACGGACGAGTGTACCAAAGCCATGTGGATCGTAATCTCGCTAACGTCTGGATGACTTGCGCAATACTGGAATCCACTCGTCATGGGACAACACATGTACCAATCACATCTCAATCCCAATCAGCAGTCAGGCTACATAGTAGCGGACAGCCTGAAAAGTTTCAGGCGCGGTTACCGATCCTTTCGGAGGGTGAACACACGTTTGATCACCTTACATTTCAAATTGTAGCGACGCGTCGCTCGACCCATGACCATTCGTTTTATAGATGGCTATTCCGAACGCTCGTATAGAATGTCGTGCTGCTTTAGCATCTTGCGCTAACAGCGCCAGATCCCTCTAGAAGAGTATCTACCCCGGACCGCCCTACGCTGCGCCCGAACCAGACGAAGGTCAGACCGGAGACCTTACATGGAAACCAGCTCACGCAACCTCGACCCAGGACAGACTAGGACAACTCAGCAACATTAAGCCGAAAATACCCGCCGCAAGTTCGCTATAGCTACGTGACCTTGCCATCCGAAAAGCGTAGCAAGTAGGCAAAGACTTGGAGGTAGTCGAACGGAATGAGGCCATACGAGTTAGCCGCGTCCATAGACTTGGGCCTAACCCCACGAGGCTGGCTGCTTGCCTCGCCGCACTGGTAACTCCGCCATCGCTTGTCATCAGTTCAGCTTCCACTTGGCCCTATGCGTGAAACAGCAGCCAGCTGGACCTGAGCGGCCTTATGACATCTTCCCTTCTGGGCAGCTTTATCGTACCGCCTGCAGCGGGTGCACCCCATCGCGACGCAGACAGATCCGCCCGTCCGGAAACCCCATCTCGGGATCGCTCCGAACCAGTCTCGATAAAGTTAGCATGCTTAACTCTGAGTGTTTATGAGCTCATAACGTTCGTTACTACGCAAAGTCAACCAGCAACCTGCGAGTGGGTCTACGCCTAGAAGCGTAAGAAGCGGCTATTCTCGACCTACCTTACATCGCGACCGGACATCCAACGATAAAGCTCATCAACTTCGCTCAAAGTGCTTGATCAGGTCCAGAAGACTGTGAGTTATCCCCCGGTGTTGTGAGTTATTAAGCGCGAGACTCCTACTCATCTGTTTGTCTTACCTTCCGTCGCAATCCTTAAGTTTTCTAAGGCTTTTGCAACCATACTATCGCCGGAACGCGCCCAAATGCTCTTGGCTTTCTCACCTTGTGCATTCCCGTGTCTTGTACTCTGGGAATGACCGACGGATGGCGACTTAGTATTCGGCAGGAAAGGTTCTAGTGTCGACTGAGATAGCCAGTCTCTCTGATCCCAGCTTCGATGCCCTCATAATCTCTCGTTTCCGTTACATTCACTCATTCTCTTGTCAAAATGACTTCTCAGCGAGCTTGCTCAGGCTCCTGCACGATGGCGTACCGAATGAAATATTCACCGTCATCTGCCCCCGCGAATAGCTAATGGCGCACTCCGTCTGTCTCCCTAATTAATTCCCTCTACTCGGTTTCCCAAAGCCGCTGCTGTGAGAAAGCGAACAGAAACGTTAGCGTGCCCTGTTCCGACTCATTCTCGCATGACAAGCTGAGCGTATCGAGGAGAGACAGTAAAGATATCTAGGCCCGCTAACTGAAGCACTCAATTTTCTCAACAGGTGCACTTGTCGCCGCGGCACTCGAGGCAGAGCACCCGAGACATGGACGACCATTCTAAACACAGCAGACGGGGATCCATCCCGCGGTACGTCGTAGGACCATGGCGCCAACGAAGAGCAAAATCATACATCACAATCCCGCACGGCTGGCTTAACGCTCTCCCGATGATTTCATCCGTGTCCCTACACGACGCCTGGACACACGAGAGACAATACGCGTTGCACTAATGCGTGGAGAAATACGCGGCCAAAAACTTATTCAGCAACATGCAGCATTTACCAAGCGAGACCGGACCGCCAGCCAGAGGAGCCTCCGAAAAGCGACAGAGCGCGTAGTGGCCCTCAATCGCCCAAGCACAGCTTCTGTGAAAGGCCGGTAGATAATCCTACGCTTAATTTAGCCGAACCCCTTTCACGGTTAGTAGTACGCACGTTCTGAGTCATTGACGGAGTGCGGCTTGGCCGCGCAGGGCACCACAGCATACACCAGATGTGTGTACTCGCAAGGATCTCAATAGTGCGCGTGCAAACCTCGCATTCCCCTTTTAAGAAGCCGGTCAGCAGCAGCAGCAGCTAGCCCGAGAACAACTCTTACAAACGCAGCGCGACGTCGCGTCCACCCAAACCAGTCACCCGCCGCTGTCATCGCTCTTTTGATATTAGGGCACGACCTTCGCACACGTATGTCACGACAATCGAACACACACTCCGCACCGACAAAGCTCGGACCCGGTTTTATTCTTAGACGTAAACGAAGACGGCCGTAAGCGGAATCGTTTGGTTGTTACGGAAGACCCAACGAAGGAACTCGGGGTGGACGAACAGAGACAACGGGGGGTAATGAGAGAGGCTGGTTATGACAGCGTAGAGGAAGTGGCTGCGCTGGAACTGCCTCTCTCTCTCTTCAATACCCCGGAAACTCGTATCCAAGGGAAGAAGAGAGACATCGCGTCTCTCGAATAATGCCACCGCTATCGAGCTAAACAGCGCCAAACAACGGCGACAATTCGCTCAGGGGGCAAAAGCCGAAGGATATCTCTCACTGTTGCTCGACCCTCGCTTAAACTCCGGGCTTTGCTCAAACACGAACACAGAAAACACAAACGCGTCGACGCGCCGCCTGCGAGAGACGCGTACGCGACCCCTGAAGCGGGAAAGAGGGTTGTTGGACTGCTTCCTCTAAAAAAGTACCTGGTCAGCCCTTGCTATCAACATTTCCTGACGAATGCGGCCCTCCCCAACGGACCTCTCGCGAGGGAACACCAGGAGACACGACTTTGCGGGACCAGTCCCCGGTGCACGAGACTGAGCGCCGCATAGAGGGGAGTTCCGGTCCGCATCAGATAAATCACTACGAGCTTTTTAAACCGCGACAATCTTTTTAATATACGCTAATTGAGAGCGTCGAATTTTCCGCGGTTGCTGCACCAGTACATGCCCCTCCCACAATGGTCCTCGAGTCCGATTTCGTTGTACCAGTCGAGATCTACAATTACATATTATCACACACATATAGAGCCGCCCGCCCTCGCATGTACTTATTTATCAGCCTGTCACTACACGCTAGAGATGAGGTATTTGCGTGCCTGCTCGCCTCCTGAATGTGGGATAAGCCATTTACTCACTCGCTTCCCTCACCGCCTATTCGCTCTCCCATACCGTACCCGTTACAATGACCATGTAGGCGCAAATAAACCTACAATCGAAGACTGCAAGGCAGCACACTGTGGATCCCTGGCACAAGCTCAGCGCTCGCTGTAGCAAATTCGGGACTACACCACCATACGCGCAGAGGAATGACGAGAGAGACGCGGTGCTCGCCTGATGCTTGACGGAGCTTGCCCCCACACTGAGAAACGTCAGTGAAGCTTCCAAAGCAGCAGCAGCATGCGCAACACCCGATCTGTCCACTCTAAGTTTTTGTGGGGTAGTCTATCTCGCATAGACGCCCTTCCCGCCGACCGCAGCAGCGCCCAGAAGCACCGCCGCCAAGTCGGGGCTAGTCGAACAAAAGTATGCTGCATACTGTACCCGATATAGCCTGTGCTTAAAGCATAGTACCACAGCTCTTCGGTAAGGTTTTCACAAAATCCTCTAAATCGTGACTCTGATTTAAACCATTCGCGGTTTCGCTACGAGGTCTGGCAAGCTCACTCAACGCGACACGACCTGGCCTTAATCTTAGTGCGAACAGATGCATATTTACTCCCTGGACAAGCGAATAAACCAAGTAAGGTCCCCCCTTTCTTTACGTTCTGTGGCGACCGCGCCTGATCGCATCATTGCTTCGATAGAGTAGGAAGCGATGACTAAAGGTATCTGATCTCTTTGCCTGCACGGCTCATCAGCGACTTGTCATCCTTTTTGAGGCCTCGCAAAAGCAAGCGCATCGCTGCTGCTAATACATATATTGTATAAGCTAGCCTCTTGGCTCTCAATTTAATATTACTCACTGTCAGCCGCTCTCAACCGCGCCTACGAGACTCTTTTGACTAGACCCTTATTTGACCATTGGTCGGTAAGCGACACAAGAGCGAAGAAAGAAACACAGAACACGCAGCTTCATACTCGAAAGAATTGGGATTCGGAACGATTCACCAGGATCAGGAACGGCAAACCATCACCGGCGACCAAATCCAGCAGATGATGGATGAGAGTCAACGCTGATGAACGAAGGCCGTATCTCTTCATATGCCCAAATCTGTCTTTTAGTACTTTGTGCGAGGAGATATCTCAACCTGCTTATGACAACGAAAGTAGAGCGTAGCGCTCTGGAAGAGACCCATGCGCACATCACCGTCCTACATCGAGTCAAGTAGGCCCGTGACGGCAGTTGATCGTTCCACTGGACAGACTTATCTTGCGACAACTCGATTTCGGAATAACTCGCCCCGGGCAACCATACGGCGTCCAACGGACTCAACGCACGAGATGGTCAAGTTACGCCTGACGGCGACTCTCTCGTTTGCGAAACGCTTTGAGCGCGGACCATGCGCATAACTGTCGCCACTCACATCAGACCAGTGTATCATCTACATTTCCTACTTACACTTTCTCCCACTGTGTTCTATTGCAAAGCAGCCATATACCATTATCTGTCCAAGATTCCTGCGAGATCAGTAGCTACTACCAACAGGCAGAGAGCAGGCAGCGAGAAGGACGAATGACTCAGACTGCTCCTGAAATCGCTGCAGCAGGCGTAAGTCAGTAGTGAGGATTCCACGAGTTAAACTCCAGCCGCTCCACATTCACTCCGCTGGGCCCCCATAGAATGCGCAAGACCTGAGAGTAACGAGTAAAGGATGATGCACCATCGCGCCCTAGCGCCGCTCGTAGCCGACGAGTTCCTGTGTCCTCTCGTTCCCAAGCCCAGACATTTTTAATGTTCGGCCACGCACCACCAACGACGGCAGCCCAGCAACATTAGTCTAACTCTATGTCTAAACCACCAGAGTGGTTAACTAGCGAGCCCGGGTTTATCAGAGGAGTTTGACTCTCAACTGGAGTCGCTAAAAAATACCGCAGAAGTCCAAGGCCTTAGATGCAACAGGGCATTGAGATAGCGGGATAGGGATGGGAATACTCGACCGGACCTCAGGACAGCACAGATCACGCTTTATATATCGCACTTATTGGAGATCCAGAGACAATTAGCCACCCTCTACTTTATATCATCTCAAGTCCGATCGTAGCCTTCCTTTCTCAGCAAATACGTCCACTGCGTTCTAACCGGTTATCTCTACTAACTACCGACCTACTGAGAGCAGCTATTCAGAATTGAGTACTGGTTCGCGCATGAGTCGGCAAAACCCCGAAAGGTCTTCAAAAGCGAAAGCAACTACTCCTATTCGCCCCACAACCCGCCCTAGACGTATGATATCATTTCGTGGAATCGAGTAGAGCGCCATCCCAGCGTAAGCCGTTTTGCCCTGTTAGTACGCTTCTCGGGACTCTAACCCAAAATGCACTAACCGCGCAACGGACAGCATAGCGGCACATATGGGAAATAGTTCCCCTTGTATGCGCCGTCCACCTTGAGCTCCAAGAGGCCTACGAATAGCTAACGACTCTCGGGAAGTAGCCCGGCAGAGATGAGACTACGCCAAGCCAATCTAACTACCATGAGTTCCAATACAATCACGAATATCTGTTTGTGGTCGTGGGTGTTCAGTGCTGAGAATCCAAGTCGCAGCCGGTGTCCAGAGAGCGATCACGCCTATTTATGTATGCGCATAGCTCCTTCTACCGATAGCTCGCCTAATCTATCGCAGCCGACCACTTTCCTGTACCAGACGTTATATACTTGATAACTTTAACCTTCATCACGTGGTCATCCTTCCGTCAATCCTCTCAGATGCGTTCTGCTTATCGCTCTCCCTCTTCATCGAGCCGTAAGTACGCAGCGCAGCAGAAAGCAAACAACAGTAAGCACACGCTCTTACATAAAAAAGACTCGCTCAAGCAGCAGAGACTCCGCGCGACACACACACGGCCAAACCCCCATAGAATAGGCGCCAGACCTAGACTCTAGATAACGAGGTCACAGATGAGCCATGTCTCCATTCGCGTCTGTGTATTTCAGGGGAAGAGATGCAGGTGGACCGACGAGAGCCTCTTACACCGCACACGGCAAATAGCGACACTATCTAACTCAAACTACATTACCTTTGATCGGTTCCCAGCCCAGCAAAATCGCACAGCCGAGCAGCCCTTAGCGACTAACTACTACATTCCCAAACAAACCATCTGTTATTGGAGTTCGGTAGACTAAGCGCGAATTTAGTCAGGTAGTACTGAAAGCGCAAGCTCGCCATTAAGACCCCGAGTAACTCAAACGCTCACTCCAGAAAGGCATTGCGATGAGTACGAAGGAGGCATCACTCGACCCCGACGCGCTCATTGACCGATCGCTCTATCTCGAATCATATCTATTTGAGCTACTGAGTGAACTTCCAACCTCTTTTTACAATCTCAGATCCGATGGTGCCTTCTATTCTCAGTCAAACGATCCACTAGCGTTACGAAAGCGTATTCTTGCGCGACCTCTTCGACCGCCGAGAAGGACTTCCGTCATAGTTGATGTTAATCCTCCCGTGTTGTAGGACAGTGAGACAGTAAGACTTCCACGGGAGAGACATCTCTCAGCTCTACGAATCAGCCTCATCTCGAGACGACGACTCCCTCCCAACCGATAACATGCGCGCTAAAGACCAGCATTGGTATAACGACGTGAAGATCATGACTCATATCAGCCGCTAGTATAGGTATACATCGCTAATCGTACGGATTTATCCGGGCCTGCCTTCGCTACGCGACAAAAAATTCTCTCGAGATCAGTACCCTACGTTGCAGGGTTTTGGCTCGCCTACATCCCTTTTGTGCGCGATGATCCCGCGCCTCCTCTCTTGGATGCCCAGCAAGCACCGCAAGACAACAGCCGAAACTCTATCTCCAACCTTCTACTGCGACGATTATTGTCAGGTGGTGAGCTTGTCAGGTCATGATAGCCGAAACCGAGCGAGAGAGATGCAGAGGCAGTTCGATGCGTACGACAGTGAGGATGACTAACGCTACCGAGGCTTCGCTTTCATACCGATACGCTCAGATGAGCCTCTTATTGACTCGTGAGGACATTCCAACCCGCTGTTTTCAATATCACAGTCCGCATGTAGCCGTGTCCATTATACTCAGTCAAAGGACGTCCCGACTGCGTGCTCACGATCTCGCTCTACTAAACGCTGCTGCTGCTGCCTTGATTGTGAATGCCAGACTGCGTCATAGTACGTCCTGAGCGCATAGATCAAAGGTTATATTAAACCGCAAGAGACGCAGCAGAACGCAAAGACTGCTTGACCACAAATGAAGAAATAGCACAAAAGTTTGCTATAGATGAGCGGGCGACTACCGGTAAAGCTACGAGATAAGGCAGCTCAGCCTGCCGATGGCGATACCACCTCCGACATTGATCAACAAAGTCAGACACCACACTTCGTCGAGCAAAGTTAGTTTCGTACTCGCAATCGTCGTGCGACATCAATCTCTCCAGTAAGTGTGTGGCAAGGAGATTAACCTTACCAGATCTAGCTCGTTGCATCTATGACTTTGTTAAATTTCACACTCCGTAAGCAAGATCCTACTAGCGATTGCCTACTGCCTTCCCAGATCTGCGCAGAGCAAAGGAGCAGACAGCCAGGCGTATACCACGTCAGGAGCGTTGCGACACAATACTGAAAATTCCGTCTGCCAGTAGTACATGGCTCAGCCTCAATAGCTACCTCGGGCGCATCTCCTCGTTAACGCTGAGGTCTGCGCTGGTATCAGCTGCCGTAGCGTACGACGAGCGAGCGACAGCGCAGCCACCTAACCTACGCTCTCGATTTGATCGATCTACGACAGGTGCTGACGTCCACGTGAGCACCTGCATCGCCTACCTGGTGGGGAACAATTGGGATAAGAGTTAAATGGCAGAACCCGGTCGGCAAGCTTGAGTCGTATTTCCGGCACTCTGCTTAGCATTCTATGCAGTCTCGTGAGAGTGCGCGAGCCTCCGCTACTCGAGCGCCATATGCACAAGATTCAGTAGCTCAAGACAGCACGAGCAGACACAGCAAGACAGGAGAATCGTACTCAATGACAGGGAAAGTGCGCAGCGGTAGTCTCATACCTAGCCAGCCAGATTACTAGGCCACGGCGCTGCGCTCTGTGTGACGAAGGTGCAACCTACGATCCGCCCCACAATGCCACCATACACATCCACTGATGAGTATCCCGGTACGCATCATCTGTGCATACTGAGTCTAAGCCTCAGGCTCGCACACCCAACTCTATGGAATAACTTATTCAGCACAGAAGTACCAGACACAGAGAGGTAACAGTGACAGGTAGAGACAGCGACCACGTAAGCAATGATCAGCCATCTTACTACATCGACTGCGCTAAGCCTGACAGTAGTCGACACACATACCCGATGCTCAGCTAACCCCTTCAGACCCCAATCTCTGAATCATTTTTCGACTGTAAGATCGTTGAGATCTGTAGCGCCCAGAATGGCCCTTCACTGACCAACAGGGTCGATATCTGAGAGGCAGCCTTTGTTCAATTCGGCAACTTCCAACGAGAAAGACAATCGTCTTCTACGCACACTTAACCTAGTACTCTCAGACCGAGACGGTCAGCCGAGCTAGGAGTCCAGCCCTGACAGCAATTAACTAACCACGCCGTAGCCAACACAATGGAGACTCACAAAACCTATATAGCATGACCACTTCGCAGCTGAATCCCGTACTAAGATGAGGTGTGAGGGCGACGGCGCGAGACGCGAGCAGTCCAGACACGCGAACCAAGCCCACATACCTCGCCTAGCCTAGTCTCTTTTGACTGTGCTGGACGTGCGCGAACTCCCAACAGACGACTCATCCCACTTGTATATGTATCTCCAGTACAGCCTGCACTAGCGACGTGCTAGACTGTGTCTGCTGCGTCGTTCAAGCACATCGACCGTACTAACGTTATGGACAGCAGAACAGAAAGCGAGAAACAGAAGATGACCTCGACGCTATCCATCGATATGCGCTAGTCCAATACTAGTACAGCCTACAGTTAGCTCAAGCACCGAGACCTCGCCTTGCTAGCCTAATAGTAACTCTGTCGCCCCAGCCGGCAAACCGCATACGCTCGTGTGTGTAGATACTGGCTTCCTGCCTGCCGACGCTCTCGAGGCAACAGCGCGCTGCCAACGGTTGTCGCGAAAGATTTATACTCCGCATAACAACCCCACATTGACTAGTACCGAAGACTTCGACGAGTGGAGATCACCCACAGCCACAAAACACCGCGACACACATACGTAATGCACGTGATAGTTTCATGCACCCGAATCATAACACTTGAATGTTATATGGAGCGCGAGCGAGTAGTCGTCGCACAATAGCACACAGACAGCCCTTACCACACCTGATCTGCGCTGCTGCTGTGTATCAGTCGTAGTCTCTTGCATATTCCTGCTCACCACAACAGAACTGCGTGATCGTCCGGTCTACGTCACTGCTGTCCTATCTTCGTCTCGACACTGCAGCAGCCAGCACATCGCAGCTTGCACAACGATCCAGATTACATGACACGCGTCACGATATACAAGATGCACGGACCTCGACAACTTGCAGTCTCCAATACGCACTACTTACCATCTCCTGCGCTGCGAATTCGTTCGCTCGCCAGGGTTTGTCACTCCGCCTGACGACTGTAATTTCATGCTCTGCTTTCTCGTTCTTCTTCTCGCCTCTTCGTAAGCATTTCCGTGCAGGGAGAGATGTCGTAGCGTCGGTCTAGTTTTTGCCTAACACCTATAGTCCCACACCGACTTTTCGCCTGAACATGTCAGCCCCTGCATGCATAGGCAGCCATGTAGTCGGCCAGGCGCTCAGTTAATTGCGACTCGTGCGAACGCGCTCGCTGCCGCTCTAGGACTGTAAGTTCGTGCGGATGCTCTTGCCTAAAGAGTATTGCAAGAAGATTCGATGAGTCGACACACCATGACATTGTAATGACTTAGCTATCCTAATAGCGACAACTACATGCGACAAGAATGAATAATCAGCATAATTGGGGCATAATAGGTGCGAGACGTCACAATATGTGTGTCTGTGCTTGTCATGATGCTATCTATCAGTCCGACGCCATTAGTCCGACGTTCTTCTCCGCGCGTGCTGCCGTGTCAGCTACCTTGTGCTTGTGTTGGGGGGCACCCTCCCCCCTCCAACCCTCTCCCACTGCTGTCCCCACGTTCTAGCTACCTGCGCCAGGCCTCCGCCTGCCTGCCCACCCGAACGTACAGATATTAGATTCTGTTAACAGAGATACAAGTTAAGGCGGAGCGACAAGCATAGCAATCAGTCATCCATTACACACTACGCTGTCTGTAGCTGCTGTCGCCGCCTCCACTCAGACGTTCACGTCTCGCCTGCCTGCCGCCGCAATTGCATCGATAGGCTCGTCGCTCGGAATGGCTATAGCGCCTCAGACGACCCTCTTGATGCTGAGATAGTACTGTGACTCGCATTTGCAGCCTAACTGTAGCCTCATAATAGGTCATGCGACAATTGCGCTGTCAAGTACGGACCTAGGACAATAGTCGATTGTACTTACGACAACCAAGCAGCCACTTACCTGTCTCAGCTCGCCGATTTGATGCTAGATATAATAGGATCCTAGTCTCAGTTTGTGGCTACCGTTCCTGTCGTCGTCGATCAACAGCGGATACCCTTAGCCGCAGACGCTTGTGTTCCAATTGCTTCATCTACTCGTCATCAACAAGTTGTCCTGCGCAGAATCGACTACGACATCCACTGACGATGTCACAGCGAGTCAGTGTAGTCCCTATCAGAGCCTAGATACGTGACAGCTACGAACTATAGTTAGCTATTGCGACTTTGCTCAGCGACGCCGCGAAAGCCTTGCTCCAGTCATGGCGTGAGTCAGCTAGTTAGAGTAGGTGAGACTGATGCATGCTTATTCATGTGCGCTATCTATACGTAGCAAGTTCCACGTGACCTCGTCTAGGTACGCATGACGGCTCTGTTTTACCACGTACTGTCAGGAACAGACTGTCATTAGCATTTTCTGCACTTACCAGCTACGGACGGCAGCCCAGCCAAGATCTCACTCTTATTTTATCCTCTTGTTTCTTAACCACCAGAGTTATGTGGGGTTCTGGTGAGGGAGTTTATCTGATATAAATTTATCTTCTGCCGTCCAGAGATGCGCATAGGTAGATCTGAAGAGTAGCTAGATTATACGAGCTCTCGATGCTGTTGTGGCTTCGCTGGTCGATGATACACGTATCTGATCAGTTACGGATCTGTTTACCACCTACTGCGAAAAATTATTCAAGAGATTGGTCTGAAGAGGTAACTGTATCACGATGTGAGTGTGTCATGATAAGGGTGTGGTGATAGTGCTGCTGTCTACGACAGATCTTTTTTCCAATTTTTTCCATTTTTTATTTTGTTATTGTATGATTCCGTTGTTCCATTTATAATATCTAGGTCCATTGCGGTAGCTCGGTATCTCGGCCACAGGCTAGCGCCCTGCCCTAGGTTTAAACTACTGTTGTCCAGTTCATCCGCGAACTTGCGCGCAGACACTCTCTTTGCTGCAACAGCACTCTTGTGTCTTGAGTCACTACGCTACTGTGCATACTGTTCTGATTGCCCAGCCTGATTCCACTGCAGCGTGAGCATACCCGTCAGATTGTAGTCAATGCCGTACGCTATTGTTCGGTGATTATAGTATTATGCATGCAACGAGTTAGCTTCACTGCTAGCTCTCTCGTAGGTGAATTCGATAGCTGAGTGCGTGTCTCAGATACTCGCTACGCTAAGAGCTACAGTCACTCTATACGTGACCATTGATCCTCGTTATAATACAATAACTACTATATTTACTCCAATGACCCATCCATGTACCTCTCAGTGTTAAGATGTCACTAGATGAAATTCGAAACTGCGTATACTTGGCTGCAGTATTTTTTTCCGTAAGTAATCAACCTACATACTAATGCGCACATTCATCCCTACGTTTGTCTGACATACTATGCTGTACTGAGACTCCTCTAAGCTCCTGCAGATTTAGTGACGTATCCGTCTTCGTCATCAGTCCATAAAGAGTGTGCCAATGAGCGAGCTGATTGATGTGGTTCATACCATCTACTATATTCCTATTCTCTTCTTTCGGGTTGCTATAGGGAGTCTCAGTAATAAGTATAGAATTATGATGATTTCTCCTCGCTAACAACGTGAGCTACGCATCACCTTCAGAATCCTCACGCTACCGATTTTTCAGCTCTGCATCGTTGCTAGATAATTCAATTTAGTTGATCGCTGTCACTATTTTATATCGCTCAGCGAGTCTCAGTTCCATGCACGTGTGATCCGCATGCGCTTGCTCGCGCTCTCGAGACTAGGTTAAGTTCGTCGAGCGGATTTGCATTCTTTGGTGATTGATGTAACTCTTGACATAACCGTGAATGACGACCCTATCTTGGTACGCGTTGCTGCTCTTCCACCTATGCAAAAGTTTATTCCAGTGGACGATTAGGCAGTGACTGCACGAACTAACTTCTATCACTCTGCGTGTCTTGGCTCATTATGTGCAAATCGAACCTCGTGACGTAGTATATGCGCACCGCTGACCGCGGTCTGCTGCTTACTACGCTCAGCGTTCACCCGGCGATCGTCGAATACGACAGTGTGTCTTGCTCTTTTACTTAGCACGTCAAGCATGAGGATACTGTCTCTTGTGCTCTGCGCAACTTCTCTGGTTACAGCTCACTAGCGGCGAGAACTCAAACACAGTAATTCGGCAGCATCTACATCGAGACATCATGTCCACACCATGTCTAGCTCAGACGTGTGTAAGTGTTGTATGCCAGCGTGGCAACGTTACACACCGCTGCTTCTTGGTACGTTCGAGAGCTGTGTGATACGTGTGAGATGGCTCTCGATCTCATTCATGCACTTAGGTGAGCTGTTCGTAAAAGAGCGTTGGAATCTGTCCCTCCCGAGATGCCCATATAAGAGGGCATCGTCAAAGCCGATCCTTCCATACCGTCTCATACGAGTAAATTGGAGATGCTCCTCGATCTGTCTGCGTAGTGCGAGTCTTATGCTGTCCTAATCGCTCATATCGAATGCCTTCGCATTTCCTTTTAAAGGTGTAGCTAATCATATATGCGCAGTTTTATCGTAATCGTGCTTTCTACACCTCCATAAAATCGTGCTATCGTTTTTCGCAGTCAATGCCTTTGATCTGTTATCTTATTGTGTGTGTGGGACGCCTTGTATGGCAGGACGCGAAAGGTATACACTGTGCATAAGTTGACTAAAACGACTGAGTGTCGTGATATCTTTCACAGACTCGACCTCGTACTCGAAAAGCTCAGAGATATACCTCACTACCTGCTTGCTCTCTCGCTGTTACTTTCAAAGATTTGTAGATCTTGTTTAACTAGAGTTGTCATTCTGTTTGAGCCTTCAACAATCTAATTTACATTGTAGGGGCTAGTTTGCGGAATTGCATATCGCTATATACGAATCCTATACTCTGCTCCTTCCCACTTTTCAAGACAGTCCGTCCTAGTTACAGTGTCATCAATTCGATCTGCTATAGTCAAGACTACGTGCCTTAACGATTACAGAAAACTCGCGAGGCGATGTTGTATGATCTTACTTTGTCAAAGAGACAAACGCCTACTGTTCCGACTTTAGATTTTGAGCTACACCCCTATTGCGTCTCTCTCCTCATCTCTCCTCTCCTCTCTCTTCTCTTCTCCTCTTCTCCCCTCTCCATATCGATCCTATACTCTCTCTGTCTATCTCCCTTTCGTCTTTTCGTCTATCTTTCTCTCTCTATTAGGCTTTGTGTCTTCTCTCTCCTTCTGCGTTCTCGATCTTTCTTCTCTCTCTCGACATCTGACTCAATTCTGTCGCTCTCCTCCTCTATCTTCCTGCTCTCTTGGCTCATAGCGGGATCACGCGCTATTATGTTAATCGCGTGCTCGCGCCGCTCGCGGTGGTTCTGCGCGTTCTGGAGATGGCGCCGCGCAAACCCCGCGTCCGGATAAGCGCCAGCGCGGAGTCGCCTGCACTACGTTGGCGTAAAGAGTTTCGTGGTTGATCAATCAACCAGAACCCGAGCTTCACCAACTGACGGCCGATGCACCACCAAACCACGCGTGCGAAGAAGAGCTCTCAATACTGGAACAATTCCTTCAGAATTTTCTCAGTACGCGACTCGAGCTGTGCATCGATTCCTCTCTCGTTCGCTCGAGTCGTGCGCATTATAATAGAGGCCAGGCTCTCTCACTCTGCGTTGCGCTCTGGTGCTCGCTGGCGAACCTCTCCTTTATAGTTTACAGCTATGGGTCTGCATACCCATATCACTTACCCTGTGAGCTAAAAAAACAAACTAAAGATGTACGTGTGGGGTGGGTCCCTGGCTTTCCGTCGAAGTCTGGAATGACGGCGGGATGTCGGGCTGCATCCGCGCAGTTCCTACGATGTTGATTTTTCATAGTTTAATAAGCTTGCGATGATTGCTGTGTTATCTGCTGCTGCTATATTCTTTCCTCTTTTCCGGATTTATCTTTTATGCGTTACTGCACTGCATGACGTCACACTTCGTGCGTCTTACGTGACCTAGGTACCAGAACCATTCACTCCGAGAGTAAATGTTTACAAGTATCACCGTCTCGCGTAAGCATTATGAGTGTGGATACAGACGATTCTCTTAGTGCGCGGATGACTAAAGCCTACAGTTCAGTGCTAGACCGGCGATCAGTCTGATTGTATCAAGTGCATCACGATAATTCCCTCGACCACGACTACCTGATGGGACTTTAATGTAGCTGCAATCCCGTCTTCCTTTACATATATCCTGCGTCGAAAAACCGGCTGCAAAAAGCGGGCCGCGCTCTGGTCTCATCACTCACCTCCCTCCGGACTCACATATTTTTAAAGTTCCCGCCTCCTGCCAGCCACATCCTAATCCTTCTCTCAAAGTTTGAGGGGCACTGTGCTCGCCCCGTCACCGTCGTGTTTCACCTATGCCGCTGCGCGCTGAAAATTCTCGTATGAATGTGCCCACTGCGCTCCGACGAGGGGAACCGCCGAACTAGATACCTAAGTCGTATCATATTCCACATACACGGACGCCCTTCCTCTGCTGTCTAATCAATTGGGTTAGTCCGGAAGTTACTATAACAGGGCAAGACAGTCTAGCTCGACTGGACGTCCTCGTCACCTGCTTCGACCTGCCACGAAAGAGCAATTCGCGACCATACATCCGAAGATCGGTGCTCTATACCAGTGTTTCCTGTCCGTCTAACTTGTCGTGGTCCCTGACTGTCGCGCGGATTATTGACCTGCATTATGTTATACTGATAGCTTCTCGTGGTGTTCGAACCGTGACATGGAGTAGTTAGCATAGCGGAGACAAAGCTGAGTAATCTTCATAGAGGCACATGCTACATCAGTAGTATGTAGCTACGTAGAGCTATCTACGCGGTCTCCATGAACAGCACGTGGAGCGATAACCCTTGACTCGCGAGAGAAGCAACGCTACCATCGGACTCAGCACTCTGTAAAAAGAGGGTCCATGTCCTCCGACATTCCACTCAGTATAATCGGATCGTAGCGATCGTTCTGCATGGTAGTCGCCGACCAATCGTATAGCTAGTCCTCGTCCGTATTCGAAGCTTTGCATCTTCGCTTGACTAGTATCTCCCGGAAACTCGTAATTTGCACTTCCCTCTCATCGAGTGGCACCGTCACTTGACGTGCGCTTGCAGCGGACACAACTACATCGAGTCTTCGCTATCGCCGGCGCTCTGCCGAACTCATCTTAGCCGTCTCTGCGCGTCATCTATTCGGATCAACATCTGACAAAAATCGTGCTTAGTACCCTAGTAATGCTTGGCTGGGAACGGGACCCAAAGGACTGTTTGTACGGCCGCTACGGCGCAGACTCGCTTGCATCATCTGTCCTCGTACTCAGAGTCCTGCGCACTCGAAACCATCTTATAGGCCGGGGGCCGCTCACGTGTCTGTGCGCTGATCTCTGTCTGCGTGAGTCTTAGCTCGTGGAATCCGAGCTCCTACCTACTAGCTAGCGCGTTCGCTCGTCTGGTGACTACACTACTCGTTCGTGCAGCAGCAGGGATATGTAACCGGACTTCTGGTGCAATACTAGACACGAGTGACGCAGAAAGTTGAGCACAATGTAGTAGTCGTCTGATTTGATTGTACGCGAGTCTGCTCGCAGTCGCTCAGAAAGCATCTTACTGCCAAACATAAGGTCCGAATGCGACGGCGACGTATGACATTTCTCTGCTCTAGCGAACGTGATCCGTTGCGACCGTATCGTGTGCCCACGAGGTATTCCCGAGTCTATGTACGCGAACAAGTCTGCTTGCGCGTGACGACGATCAGCTGTAACGGTCTAGTCAATGAGCTCCCAGCTAGATCTACATGCAGGACGTGATCCATCTGTTTCTCAGAGCATATCCTACTCTCTGTTTAGTCAAGTAGGTAAAGTGTGCTCTCGAGCTAACTCATTAACGTAGTATCAACGCACGACGTAGCGATTACTGCGTCGTTACCGTCGCCGTATACTCAGCTAGATATGTATCTCGGTAGCGTGCTCGCTGACTTCGCCCTCTCTCTCGTCTATATACCCAAGTCCGACGCTGTAACTCCTCTGCTCTGTCTATGATGGAACTTTCATCTTTGCTAATCGGTTTGTACCCTGCAGATACTAAAGCGTCCCGGTGCAAGAATACGAGCGCGTAGCTGCATCGTGCGTACATTACCTTAGATCACGCGCAGCGCGTTAATAGATGGTTGTTAGTGGTATGCATCTTAGCTCTAATAAGCAGCGAGCACCCTTGCTTGGCATGGCGCCTCAGAAGAATTCGACACAACAATACTCTCGCCGTGACCGATGTGCTTCGGGCCAGCGGTGCCCAAGACAGGAGAGGCGCACCTCTTGCGACTACAGTCTGCGAGAGATCGTCAATGAGTGCTTTCAGCAAAGATTAGCCAGCGTTGGATGTCTCTAGCCGCCGACTAGGAACGAACCGTGCGAGCTTATTTAGCCTCAATTACAAACTTCAGTCACGTACGCTTTACTGGAGATTTCTGTGAAAATCTCATCCCGATAACTGTGGCTAGCTGTGACAGCTAGACTTGCCCTCCAATGCTACCTCGTGCTCCTAGTCTTCGACCTCACATCCTTGAACCCTCGTTCCCGTTCGTGCAGAGCGCATTCTTTCGAACAGTAACACCACCGCAGTACTGATCATTCTGCGGTCAACATATCTCGTCCCGCCTGCTGCTTCGCTGATCTGCCTTTCGTCAGTGCGTAACGTGCTGCGCTAGCCTTCTTATCAACTCAGCTCAGCTAGCACCAGTTCTTACCTCCTCAGTGCTCCCTCTACGGCCCAATCTCGGACTTCAGCCTCTACTGTAGTGTCCCTCGACTATCCGCCCCTATTTCTACAGCCGAGCCATTGTAGAGGCTTGTGAACGATCTTAAGCACGCGATCCACGAGTCGTACACCTAAGCCTTGATCCTAGTTAACGACTTTAGTTATTCGCCTACATTGCGATATACGGAGTAACGGGGATCAGAGGTTCGATCGGAAGGGGAAGCCGAGAAACGGACTACCACATCTAAGGAAGGCAGCAGCACGGCAATGTACCCATCCGCAAGGAGTAGCTGCGGAAATAACCGTTATTGCGGGATCTTCCGAGGCTCGAATCGGAATGAGTTCGATGTAAGGAAATGGACGAGGATCCATTGGAGGGCAAGTCTGGTGGTATACTATGTAATACCTACTGATTGTCTTAAAAGTTGTTGCCCGGTTAAAAGATCGCTAGCTTGATTAGCTATGCGGACCGGAAGCCACCAAGGCGCGCTACTCTGCTACGGGAGCTGCGCCCGATGGTTCTTCCCGTGTTCCCTCCGGCAAAGGCGTTTGGTGTACGTTCTCAGTTGTGCAGGTGCGAGTTTTTACAAGCGCAGTCCCAACCTCTTTCCCGCGCTTCAGGCGGTCGTCGTACGCGTCTCTCGCAGGCGCGTCGGACGTGTTGGTGTTTTCTGTGTCGCTGTTGAGCACGCCGGGTTAGCGAGGGTCGAGCACGAAGAGATATCCTTCGGCTTTCCCCTGATCCTGGCGCTGTTAGCTCGTAGCGTAGCATTATTTCGAGAGCGGTGTTTCTCTTTAATCTTCCTACGCGGTAGCAGTTCGGTTTGCATCCGCTGCAAACGGAAACAGCGTTCGGCCTCTCCTCCGTAAACCTCTCATCTTCCGTTTGTCTCGCTCATCCTCCCGAGTTCTTCATTGAGCGTTTCGTTACAACCAAACCGATTCGTCTTTACGCCGTCTCTTTAGTAGACGGTCGGCTTCTCGCCGGAGTGTGTTCGACCTGTGCTCGGGCGACACCAAACGCAAAGTAAGCGTGCCGCGGCGGGTATGGTCTCGCTGACGGCGACTGCGCTGCTGTTTTGTAGAGTTGTTCTCCCGGCTCTAAAAGGGGATCGGTTCGCAGACTCCCCGATACAAACTCGTGTATTTGTCGCTGCAATGCGCACCGTCAATGTAACGGTGCCACTCGATGAAAGGGGTTTGCAAATTAACGTAGGTTACTCTACCGGCCTCACCGCACCGCGCTTGTGGCGATTACAGGGCACTAAGCGCTCTTCGTCGTTTCTTCGGAGGCGCCTCTGCGGCGGTATCGCCCCGGCTGTTCGGGTAAAAGCTGCTGTTGCTGTCTTCTATTTTTCGGTTTTGCCCCTGCGCTCAATTCCGTTACCACACGTACTTTCCTCTCTGGGTTTCCCGCGTCGCTCATACGGTGAACGACTCTCGAAAAAACACACAAGGCTTACGCCCTTCCGTGGACTGGTATGTCGCATTTTGCATCTTTCGTGGCGGGTGCAGAGCCCTTACTCGGTTGAGATCCCTGCCGGCTCGTGTTTTAGACAGTCGTCCGGTCTTCTCCGCGGATGCTCTTCACCGAGTCGCACCGCGCTGGCCGACAAGTTCACTTTGAAAAAAGATTACGAGTGCAACTCAGAGGCGGCTAAAAATATTTACCGTACCGAATAGGTCTTATGCGCATGAATGCTTAAACAGACCTCGTCCCGCCTTTTTCAGACCCGTTTTTCCCGCAAGCCGACGGTAATGATTAAAGGGGACATGACGCGCGTTGCCCACACGGGGGCATTAGTATTGCGGGACGAGAGGTGAAATTCTTGGACCTTCGCAACTCCCTACTGCGAAAGCATTTGCCAGAAATGTTTTTCATTAGGAAAGAACGAAAGTTAGAGGATCGAGGCGGTCACTACCGCCCACCTAGTTCTAAACTTAAACCCTATGCCACACTACGATCCGTCGGCTCATTCCCACGACTCGATCGGGAAGCCCCAGGGAAACACAAAAGTTTTGGGTTCCGGGAGGTGTATGTTAGCAAAGCTGAAACTTAAAGGAATTGACGTAAGGAGCACCACCGGAGTGAGCCTGCGGTTAATTTGACTTCAACACGGGGAAACTCACAGGCCGGACACCTGGAAGGCAATTGACAGATATAAGCGCATTCTTTCTATATTCGGTTCGTCTACGGTAAGTGCATGCCCTTCTTAGTTGGTGAAGCGATTGTGTTGAATCCGAATACGCACCCCGGACATTAATACACCTGACTAACCAAGTCGCGGGATCGCTCCCGAGATTAGGAGTTATCCCGATCCCAGAGGTTTATGGCGGCGGGGGTCACCCGGCAGTCGTAGCTCCGAAGGGGCGAGTTGTCAAGGCCGCTGACCGCATGCTGCTTATCGCCATGGGTAAGTGCGAAGCTGATTGTAAGGCATGGAGTTACGTGACGCCGCCGCAGAACAGCCTCCCTTCGTAGGGGGTTGCGCGGTACTCGTAGCTTACTTCGTCCGCTCTCACGTCATTTAGCCTACTGCTTTTCGGATATAACTTGAAGGTGCTGGCGCGGGTCAAGGTGTTCTTTTCGGTCACGTTGCCGTTGATGGTGCCAGGACCATTGCCACGTTTGGTCGGCCTACAGCGAGGGCAGTCCGTTTCGTAATATCTTCTATAGAGGGATCGGCGGACGATCATAAGCCGCAAGAGAAGAGCAAATAACAGTCTGCTGATGCTTAGATGTCACTGGAGCAGCACGCGCGCTAACAACGCTAGATCAACGTGCATTTACCCCCTACCGAAAGGATCGGGTAACCGTTGAACCCCGTAAATCTCGATTGGGAATTGGAGGATTGTAAGTGTTTCCCATGGAAACGAGGAGATTTCCCAGTAGCGCAAGTCTATCAGCTGCGGCTGATACGTCCTGACCACTTTTACACACCGCCCCGTCAGTACTACCGACATTGAATGAATTCAAAGTGAGCATCGGACTGCACGCTCCAGGTTAAGCCGTCGTTTCGTAACACAACTCCGCTATCGGCGGAGCGATCGGCAGGACACACTTAGGCATGACGTAAAGATGACCCACTTCATTATTCTAGGAAGTCTCACCCCCCAAACAAGAGTCAACCAACCCCGTAAAACCAACACGGGTATTTTCCCGTCGGATGGCGAAAAAAACCTACGGCGGGCCAAAGACCACACCAGGCCGGGAACGCGGCGTGATATTTTTCCACATTAGCGACTCTTGGTCTATTGTTGTGCAATAAATTCAAATAACATTAGACCAGTGTGTAACTAGTCTGGTTGACCTGTGATCTCTTCTCCGATCTCTCTGCATAGCTCACAGCTCTGCTGGATCTGTCAACAGCGTGATGCCGTGTGAGCTGCGCGATATTCCCCTATTCTGTGAGCTGAGTCCCAGCCATCACCAGCTCTGACATCTCTTCCCCTCCGTCAACTCTGTATGGTTTGATGAAGAAAGTTCGCCAGCAGAAATCAGCTTGTCTTCTCCGCTACTAATGCGGCAAGCTGTACTGTCTCAACGCTCGCTGAACTATGCCATTCAGGCGGCATCCCATCAGGTGTATACGTTTCTCGCCAATTCGCGCATAAGAAAAGTTAATGGAACGAGCTACACCCGGATAAATGGTCGAACTGATTTACGCAACTCCCGTCACTACACAAACAACTAAATAAGTGGTTTTGCGAAAAGAAGTCGCTCGTCGACCGCCAGCCCTTCCACCCCCCTTTAGCCTTCCCCGTCACTCTATCTGCGCCTCACCGCTTCTCTCGAGCACGCGCCTCATCTCCTATGCATCCTATATCCTCACCTAGTAGTACACATAATAGCTGCCCGCTAGACCCCAGAATAAAGTCCGAAAAACATCCTCTAACCAACCGACCCAATAGCACCTTGCCTCTCTCTGCCCAAATAGCGATTAGGCTGTGTCCGTTGATGGCTGCCGTCAGCGATACAGCTGGTATATGTGCCAGAAGAAAAGCCAAGCGCACCAACATCGCACTGATTGCTGCTACACACTAGCGAGGCCAGGTTACGACTCGACTAGCGAATCGCCGATCTGCATACCCTCCATACCGACGTCCCAAAAATACCTCTGGTTTGTTTTGCTTTAACTGTGCAGCTCTCTCGTCTTTAATGCTGAAGCCCGTACTTGTTGCTGACATGATGCTGCCTGCGCTGCATTCAGCTTAGTAGAGCGGAACATCTTGTCTAGTGATGTTGTTGCCAAGCCAAGCTGATGTGCCGTTCAGCTCTTCCCTCTACCGAACTCCAGTTCAACTCTAGCTAGTTTGGAATAGAGTTGCGGCCCCCCAAGCGTTCCCGCAAATACGCACACGTCCTCTCTTCGCTCGAGTCAGTACAAAGAGCCTATACTTCATGCATTCTTATTGTTCTGGATCAAAAGCGCAGCGCATGCCCTTGGAAACAGTTTGGCCGTCTAGCAGCGTCGGTCGAACAAGCAGAGCAAGCGCCAGTCACGGTGTATGAGAAAACTTTGACTGACTACGCGTTTCGCTCCTCCTTCCTTGTTTCTCTGTTCTGTTTTCTGCTCTCTGATTTCAGGCCTTGGTCTGCAGCAGCAGCAGGCTGCAGGCGGCTAGTACTGAGACAAACAGTTGGATGGTGAGCGGACAAGACAGCTAGCAGCCGCCGCAATAAGGTGACGAAAAAGGTAATGGCTGGCGTTGAGATTGCTACGTTCGCTCCCTTCTTAGTTTCTCTGTTCTGTTTACTGTTTCTAGTATATTGCTCATGTCACGATCCTCGCCTTCAGCACAGTCATCAGTTCATAAAGGAGTGGAACACGTATCCCCACCTCTTAGCCGACCCTTTATTCCGGAGCGCAAGGCAGCAACTAAAACAGTTATGAGTCGTAGGTCAGGCATACAGCACAGCGCAGCAGTTAGATAAATGGCTGCTGATATTCTAACGTATATCGCTCGCACGCCTAATCTTTGTTTCTACCTTTTCTGTTTTCTTTTCGTTCGATCAGTAGAGCAGCAGACACCAGACAGGCAAGCAGCAGACCGGAACACCAGTAACAAACATGCCCCCCCCTGTGGCCCCCATCCCCCAGCTCCAGCACCCGCAAGCTGGTCATTATGAGTCTGTCGAATGCTACGCATTCCGCTCTCCTTCTAGTATTCTCTGTTCGTTTGTTTCATGTATATTGGTCTGTACGAGCTACTCGTTCGAGATCTCGGTTCGTCGTGGCAATACTTTTCGAATCCGTTGACACTATACCAACGACGTGGCCTTATATCTCGGAAAGCGCAGAGGCAGACTAAAACGTTAAGACGAGTTACCAGCGACAACGCAGCAGCGCAGCAACAAAAGGTTTAAGGGGACTCCCTCGCCAGCTGACTGGCAATTAGTACGTTTTCGATCCTCCATTTCTTAATTTCCCTCTACGTATCTAGCTTTCTGTTACAAAACCAAACCGCTCTTCCGAGGTGCAGCACGGCACGGCAGCAGCAGCGAGACCACGAACAACAGTCATTGGTAGGTGGCAGCAAAACCCAAGCAGCAGCCGAGGCCTGGTAAACCTCAGGCTGCTGATTGACTACAGTTTCAGCTACCTCTTAGTTTCTCGATCGTCTGTATTCTGTTTATGTACATGTCGCTCTCGATTGCCGCACCGATCCGATCGAGTCATATGGTAGAGAAAAAGATTTTCGAGCACACGCTGATGCGCGCTTGTATCTCGGACAGCGGACGGACGGCACTAGAAACTAACACCACACGTCAAATAGCCCCCCAGATGAAAACAACAACCACAACGAACCGTGGCGGCCGAACAGCGAGCAGCCAGCAGTATAGGTAGAATGGCTGTGGACTGACATAAACGTTCTCAGACTCCTCCAATGTCCTTGTTTCATCTTTTCATAGTTTCTCTAATCGATCTCTCGGACGATGTGGCGCAGACGCGAGGCAGACCAGCCGAGCAGAGCGAACACACAAGCTCCGAGATGGTCAGCGCAAGACTCGCCCAGCTCCGCAGCGCAGCGGATAACCGGTAACTGCCGCTCGGCTGAGAGTTGCCCATCAGTTTCCTCCTCCTTACTCTAAGGTTCCCTCTGATTCACTGTTTCTGTATACTGTAATTTGTCTGTCGGCTCCTCGTTCCGAGTCTCGTCATGCGTGGAAAAATTTTCGAACGTATTTGCGCGCGTTGTTCCGGAGCGGCACGGCAGGCAAGAACTCAAAACCAACGCGTTGAAGTCGTGCCGCCAGACCACACATGAAAGCAAACAAACAAAAAACAACCCAAAAACAAAATAGCAAACCAACCACAGACAGCGCAGCGACGGTACATTAAATGGTGGACTGAGGAACGATTCCTCCCTCCTTCCTGATTTCTCTAGTTACACTCGTATTACTCTAGACCGACCGATTCGAGGAGCGCAAGCAGACACAAAGGACAGACAGCCAGCAGCCAAGGCAGACCAGGACAACAACAATTGCAGTGGTAGGCGGCAAGACAACGACCGCGCCGCACGGTGTAATGGCTGGACTGAGCATATAACTACGTTTCGCTCCCTCTTCTTAGTTTTCTCTTTCTGTATTTGTTTCTAGACCTTTAGTACAAACACCCTCTCGTTCAGCATCCCCCGCTCGACGTCTCCGATGGCATCCGTCCATTAAATCTATCCCTCAGTCTAAGTACTAATTGCGAGAACAGCCGACTGGTGTCTCCCAACCGATCAAAAAAAAACAGAGCCAAACTCACAACAAAGTAGCCAGTCAACCACACACATTCGTCTCTCCCATCTCTAAACCGAACTCCCAATTACACCTCTGAGAGGTTATAAGAAAAAATGAGTTCATCGCCTGTCTGACATACCTTGGGCCGCGCCCCAGAAATTCATCTTGATGACGAACAAAAACCAACCATCCCAAACAAAGCGCTGTTGCACGCAGAAGCAACCCAGCAGGTATAAACCGATCAATTATCGAAATCCGAAGCAACGGCGCACCTGTCAATGAGGTAATCAAGATAGCTCGATATGTTAGAACTCATATCGTGAGGTCCATATAGACCTACTTACGACATATCTCAGACCACGAAGTTTAGAGAACGATACGAGTCTCCACCACATCGCTCCCCAGATATCTTTTCGTCATCAACAACAATGTTTGAAAAAGGAAACCAATCAACACATAGAGGAAGTCCTTCTCGAGGGGCTACGAGGACAAAAGCCGCTTACTATATCTCGTTAAATGCAATTATGCTAGATGACCAGTCGCCCGGACGCATGCTCAAGGAACGTAAGCATAGAACGACGCAGCGCCCCGATCGGGTCTAATACCATCCTACCGAACTTCCAATACAAATGTACTTTGTTTGAAATAGCCTAAAAGCTCAGTTCGTTGCTGGACTACTGTCTGTCTGCCTGCCGAGCTCTTACCTCGTTGACCACATATTCCCTACTCGCCTCCGTGAGCGTGCTGCGTCGCTGCTACATTCTTACCATCTCCAATCACTGTTATTTTAAAATAAGAAACGTTTTGTCGGCACGGTTACCGCTACTCGCGGCACAGTGCATGCTACTCTGTGCTCGATGCACTGCAGCAAAGATAGCAAAGCAAAACATCACTCGAAATCCGAATAGATGTAAATAGTGTAACCATACACAGTGCCTGACTGCGCAGCAGCAGCAGTCTAGTCACTCGCCCCACTCTCAACATACCCTTACTACCGACACATCAAATAACAAATGGCTCTTTGTTTGGAACTTAGTAGTTCCACACGTCGCTAGATACTGCTAACTGCTGCATTTCAGGACTTTAGTCCCAAGTACGACATTTGATTGACCTGCGTCGGCTAAGACAACGTCAACGTCTCTCCCTTCTACGAACCTCCAATATACAAATAGCAGCTGTTTAGAAAATAAGAGTCATAATCGCAGGTTTTCCGCTACTCGCGGCAGTGCTGCTACTTTGCTGTTATTGACAGGGTAATGTAAAGGGTTTGTAGCACTCGCTCTCCTAAAATTATTCGCTCATGCAAAAACAAGATAACTTAGCATAGCAGCGCACAAGACACCAAGGTCATAAAAGTCGAAAAACCATCCCCAAAATCTACCGACCACCCCACTAACTCCTGGTGGTTTGAAATAGAGTGTTCAATACTTATGTCGCCCGCGAAAGATGCCGTCACGTATCGGGTGCGTCGCAACGAACTAATGAAAGCAAAACATACAACAAATCGTGCGTGCTCCGCTTACCATCCCGCATGCTGCAAAAAAGAGCCAAAAAAGCCAGGCAGCAGGCAGCGTCTAGTCATCGCTCCTCCTACAACTCTTACGACTCCAATAAACGAAATGGTTTGTGATGGAAATATAGTAGTTACGTGCGCTCATACTAACTACATGCGGCTGCTTGACCTCGCTCCTTCGGCCCTATTCGAGTAGTGACATTGTGTAGCACTGAGAGCCACCACGTTCACATGACATGCTCTTCTGTCATCTACCCCTACCCTCCGAACTCCCCATAACAAAATAGGCCACTGTTGACATAGCGATAATAATACGGCCGTTCCGCCCTCTCGCAGCAAGTGACTGCTACTTAGTGTCGCTGACCGTGCAGAAAACATAGCGCAACGAATATCGCAACAGATCGAACGCATGCAAAAACTCCGCATGCTGTAAACCCACCTAGAACCAGCTCGCCTGAAATACACCAAGAACAGCCGCACAGAAGAGCCAGTCCCATAGTCATCGCAATCCTACCTCATCACCATCCTCAAGCACCGAACTACAATAGCAATGGTTTGTTTGAGAAACTTAGATAGTTCTGACGACTAAAAGTACTGCTGCTACTGCATGCCGCCAAAATTACAGATTTAGTAGTGCACCATTGATCCTGCTCTGCGCTCGGGCTGACCGTAGCCATCTAAACTCCCAATCCTCACACTCCAATCCTACAATCGCATGATTTGGCAAATAGAAGTTTCCCCAGTTCCGCTTCTAGCGGTAAGTGCTCTATCTGTGCCAGGTTTTGTAGGTAACTGTAAAAGGTTTTGGCATCGTTCCTTATATTACCTCTGTCAGTATACTTAAAGCACGCAAGCGGCATAAAAAAAAGTCGGAAAACTCCCATACTACACGACCCCCACTAACTCATGATGGTATTGAAACTAGAAAGATTAAGACTATAAATGATTGTGGAGCTGGCACGTCCGATATGCTAGGTGCGGCACAGAAAATGAGCAAACATCAAAAGATCTAGATGTGTAGTGTTATGTAAACCTAATACAGAATCACAATCGGCCCTCACCACGACAATCAAAACAAGCATCAAGGAAGACAGTAATTAGTCATTTCGCATTCTCCTAACGCAACCCTCTAATTCCAGAACTCAATACAACCAAATGTCTCGTTTGAAATGTAGATAGATCGATCAAGACTTAAGCTACTGATAATGCTGAACTTCTGCCTCTTCAGCACCTTCTAAAGTAGACATTTGTTGCCGAGGCAGAATTTGCTGCGTTCGTCTCTCCCTCTAACGAAATCAATACATAGAGACTATTTGAGAAATAGATTCGGCGGATTCCGCTCTCAGACAAGATGTTAGCTATTGTAGCTGTTCTTCTCAAGGATGTAAAACGTTTATTCCATTCTGCGGAAATATTGAGATTGCTTAGTGACTGCGTACTGCGCAAGCGGCTAATAGATTTACTGCTTGTTCTCATATTCTTCTCCTTCATCGCTGCTATAGGCTGCTAAAACGTATTTTCCAACGCAGGAGATTTTACCTCAAGAATTAACACATATGCGATCACTTTAACATAGATGCGGCGCGCTACTAGTTAAGGAGGAGTAGAGAAATTGGCATCCTGGAACGAGATCGTATAATAATCCACTGATAGTTTACGAAATATGTAGCCGATGAATGGATGAAAGAGACAAATCGCAGCAAAGTAATCTGAGAACATACACACGCAGACGCTAATCATCTTACAAACAGTCCGCCGAAAGAGTAAAGGTATCATCTTTAATATTCTCTGTTCATTACTAAGCTGCGCCAGCAGGAAAAGTCAGAAAAACTTCCTACACCAACCACTATCACTAACCCTGGTGGTTTGAATAGAGTTAGGAAACTTCACTGTTGCTGTCCGTCCGATCAGACTGGTAGCGTGTCAGAAAAATGAAAAGCAAAACCATATCAATATACACAATTTGAGTCCAGATCATGCTAGCTGCAAGGCAAGCAGCAGCAGCAAGGGCTAGATCTAGTCGTAACAGCTCTCCAATACCTCTACCCAGAAACTCCAATAACAATGTCTTGTTTGGAAATGGTAGTTAGTTCGTTCGCAGATAACTGCATACTGCTGACTTTACAGGCTATATAGAGAACAATTTGCCTGCCTGGCGGGAATGCCGAGATGTTTCCAACGCGCTCATACCGGGCGTCAATCGCTCTGGCTACCTGACGATCGATTTTCGCCGGCTCGCTGTCGCTACTTTGACTGTTTAAAATTTGCTGATTTAGCTTCACAGAATAAAGCTTTCTTATTCGACCCCCGGTTAGAGACTTTCTTTCCCGAAAAGTATGCACATCAGTTATGGTATAAATGCAAGCTAGGACGAATGGCAGGCTAAAATTCTTCCATATTCCATGTATCCATTATGCCCAACATTAACATGAAAATAAACGGAAAACGATATGAATAAACAAATAAACAACTAAATAAA
>JABUQX010121749.1:12500-23919 GCA_015478945.1 Trachelipus rathkii | reverse complement strand
CTCTCTCCATATTTCTGGGACTCCAACTCCTAGTGCTGGGCTCAACTTAATTGCTATTTCAAAAATTGCCGCAACTAAGCTGATCCAAACAATACATCTATGTCCACAATTTTCATCCAAATGAATGACCAATTCAAATGAACATATTCATAGAATGATTTATTGTAATAATTTAAATTGTTCTTAAAGATGGACGGGAATTTGCACGCTAGACAATGAGCTATGTTTAATATATATATATATAATATATATATATATATATATCTATATAAATATATTTATTTATAATGATCAAATTTTCTTCCTAATATCTTAACTGAAAACAAATTATTTAACATCTTGCTCTATTATATTTGTGACATATTATTATATATTATAAATTATATATTAATTATAATATATATTATATAGAATATGTATTATAATAATATATAATTTTTAATATCATAGTATATATAAAAAAACTGCAGTATATATACTTAATATTACTAATCTTTACTATATATAATATTACTATATAATTATATATTACTATATATTTTATTATATATATATTATAATAACAGGCGTATATATATTATATATATTTATATAATATTTATATATTTAAATTATATTATACTATATATATAATATTATTATATATAATTATTTATATAAACACATGTACGTATATATATTATTATTATATTATATATTTAATTCTAAATTATATATATATTATTTTTAATCAATTATTGTGATTATATTTTTATTTGGGCAAAAATTATAAGTATACTATATCTATAATATAATAGTAGGTTTAATTTTGCAGGACACTATCTTTTTTCAATAGCCCTGAGCCGTACAGCTTATCGGTCAGAATATCGGGAGAAAATAATACCGTTAACTGAAGGATTAACTTTTCTTCATTTAACCCTTTTAACCACAAAGAGGCATGCGACGCTCGCGGCTTGCAACACTCATGCGATGACAGGAAATTTTTATTATTATTTCATATTTTAATTAACCACATTTTGAACTCAATAATTTCTAAATAAAACATGATTCAGATTAGACTGACAAGCCCTTTAGCCACGTCGATAAGTCATTACTTACTGGCCGATTCACCGTGCAGAGCTCCAAAGGACGGATCAACCATCCCGTCCCAATTATATAATATATCACAAGATGGGAGTGAACAAGAGAGCGGGGGGGAAGTAGGGGAGTAGTAAAACCCCCCATTTCCTCCAGACATGGCAACGAAGATCGAAACAGTATCCAAACCGGAGTGGCGGAGCAGGAGCAGCGACGGGAGCGGACACGGGTTGCGCGAGCGCGCGGACCAAGCGGCGAGCGGGAGAATACACGGCGCGCCGGAACACGTGTGTTTAATCTGGTGTGTTGTGTTTAGGCCGATGTAAGAGGAGGATGATGATAGCATGCACGATAAGGGGAGGCATACACAATAAGAGTGGGTAAGAGTGGGAGAGACAAAAAGGCAGATCAGAGATTTCTATGAGAAGAGAGGAATGTGTAATGTGTGTAAATTGAATCTCGTGTAATGTGATAACTGATCTATTTGATATACTGCACGAGATATCCAGCACACATATACGAAAATATTAAAAGAGATCGATGTAAATAACAATAATAAAATTATATACTCAATCTACGTACATAATGAAGTAATCATATTAAAAAAAGTATACATATCATGTACAGCGCTACGGGCGCTTACTCTCTGTTGGCACATTGGCAAATGTTGTTCCGCACTATTGGCGAAGTGCACTCTTTCTCAGACATGTGGCACTCTACTCGTACTTATACTAATTAATATAATATATTCATATTAATATTATATATATAATATATCTATTATATCTTATTTAATTATTATATAATATTAATATAATATATATACTATTATAATATATACTTATATTTATAATAAAAATATATATATTAATTATATATAAATATATATAATATATTATAATATATTATATATATATATAAATACTTATATATATTATATATTATTATTATATAATATATAATATATAAATACATAATTATAATATATATATATATATATATATATATATATATATATAATATATACTTTATAATATATATTATACCATCATATTATCAACAGATGCGGTCCATGGGAGAGGGAAGCAATGCATCCCTATTTAATACAGATAATTTCTAAATTTGAAATATTCATCTCAAATAATTTAACTTAATTATTACATCTTGAATATTCTATTTTATACAACGGTGGGGGGCATTCGATCTAATGTAGAAGTTTGAAGTAGGCTTGGAAACAGCAAACAGCTGATTTCTTTTATGCGCTTAATGCCTCTTTCCTTCAAGGATTTTAGCATCGAGCTCTGTCATTTTTTACAATTTTTACGTTTTTCATCTGATAGAAAACTTACTTTCTTCATTTAATGCAATGATTCGTAAAGCCTGGTCATTTCTAACTCCTGCGATATTTCTTTAGTGACAAATGGTTGCATCCGAATTTGAGACCACTCCACTACTCTTTTACTCGATCTGACAGTAAGTCTCCATCCACTCCAGTGATGTGACTATGTTTCAGCGAAATGTGTGATTTGTGGTAGAAATTTGAAAAAACAGTTGGCTTGTAGTCTTTCTTTTGGAAAGATGTGTGAGGAGTCTCAATCTTCCACATTTATGAGCCTTGCGAATGTACAACGAGTCCCAAAACGGCAAGAAACTCGACTTCGATGTAACTTTCTAAGAAGTTGAATAACTCCAACAACGAGCTCCCCCACTCCCCCAAGAGTTAACTCTCTCTGTAGCCATGACTCAGCACGTGAAGTACGCTATCAATTACCTCAAATGAACACTTACTACAAATTTGCATTTGAAAATGCTCGAATAAGCCTTTGTCATGGCTTCCTTTTGGTCGTGTTATCTGAAACTCTTCGCTAAGACCCTTTATAGGCGCACTATGACCAATACTGACAACCCCATCTGTCTGACTCGCTACTTTTTTAGGCTTATCTGCAATGTTCTACAAGATTTGAAGTCTGTAGAAGACGAGAGCTGCCGCAGTCGCTCGAGGATTTCCCAAAATTTTAGAATATTGGTCTTTCCATTATCTTACATGCAATCGACTATTGCCGGTTTTATTTGTCCATTAGCACGTGACTACACTTAGTAATATGGATATTAAAATCGTAATTTTTTTGCTAACCACACCGCTTCTTTCGGACTCATGGCTCCATCAAAGAGCTGACAATCGTGACCACTTAAATTTAGTTCTCCTAGACATGGTTCCCAATTTTTCATTGGGCATCCCCAAACATATTTAAAATAGGTCCATTACCACTATCTTATCCAGATTTATAATATAAGTTTTATATATATATATTATATATTATATATTATAATATAGTATATTATATATATACTTTATATACTATATTTAAGATATTTAATATTCTAAAAAATTTAATATTATTTTATTTAATTTTAATATTTTATATATAGTTAATTAGTTAGGTTTAGAAATCATATATTTATCTATTAATTCTTGAGTAATTAAAACTACTAGTATCAATCCGAAAGAGTCGGAACAAATTTTACAATATTAATCATTTGTCATTTGATTTTGAATAGTTTTATGGTGTCTAAAAGATAATGAGAAAATTTCTTCTGTAGAAAGATTTCTAAGGGATATGATACAGGTTTATAAAATTTTATCATCAAGTCTTTACCTGGAGATAGAAAGTTTCTCATACCATACCAGCACAACACACACCACACACACCACACAACCACACACCACCACCAACCCACACACCAACACACACAACACACACACACACACACACACCACACACACACACAACACAACACCATATATATAATATATAGATAATATATATCATAAATCTTAATATACTATATATTATTTATATACCTATATATATATTAATATATATATTAAAATAATTATATTATATTTATATTCTAATATATGATTAATTTATATTATAAATAATAATATATAATATAATAATATATAATATTATAAGATAGAATATATATAATAATATATAATATATATATATATTATTATTTTTATATAAATCATATATATATCTATTATATATAAGTATTATATATACTTAATATATATATTATATTATATATCTATAATATACAATACATATATTGCAATAATTTCCATACATAGTAAAGAATTGCACTCGGTTTCCAAATTAGGGGCGGGGGCGCTTGGACCCTTGTTTGGGGATAATCCCCACCCACGTTAAATCGCATGCGATTACACTATTTTCGTCGGTAATATAATATAATAATAATATAATATTAATATATATAAATAATAATTAATATAATACCAAATAATTAAAATAATAATAAAAATAATATTATATAATATAATAAAATAATAATAATAATTAATCAATAATAATAATATCATATAATTAATAATAATAATATATATAATATAATCTTAAAAGATAATTATAATAATTAATAATATATAATAATTAATGAATTAAATATAATAATCAATATATAATATAATAAAATATATATATCAATAATGTTTATAGATAATTAAAAATTCACAACTCTGAATTAAAAACATTATTGATAAATGTTTGCTTATGGTTATTATAATCAGGGCGTGGTCAACGTAGCTCGCAAGCACATGCGATCTTACCTTTACTAGGCAAGTTGGAAAATTCTAGAGATTCAATATTCTAAGAAATTCTATCGAATCTAGAATAATAAACCCTGAGCATTAGAAGCCAATCACCTATGAGGCTATTTCAATAAGCGCAAGACGTAGCACTTTAACCAACTGGGAATTTCAGCTTAATAGCTTGCAAAGCTGAAGCCTTTTCTTTGATCTTCTGTAAATTCAATCTGGCTGTTGGACAATGCATGACTGTCCATCACCAACTTTCCTAGTTGCGTGTCATTGCTGGAGAGTGTATAAGATTCAGGGGACCTGGGTCTAAGATATCCATAAATTCCCAGTCTGCAATTCGTTTGAAGACAACCAGAAATAAACATATTCCTGAACTAAAGAAATTGGGTGAGAATCATCTAAATTTCAGCACAAATACTGTTGTGAATCACTTACTCCTAGAAATTGTGGAATCGACGCAATCGTGAATCCTTACAACACACCTGACGGAGATTTAATTCTGTACAGCTCTGACAATAAGTACTTCTTAACGAACCAGCCAAGCATCTCATCCAGCAGTAAAAGCTTCTTCATTAGCCTTGATAATGTCCGATCATTGTTTTTCCTACAATATATAACCAAGAATAATTTTTCTCAGGTGATATCTGATTAATTACAAACTTCTCTTATTATATGGTTTCCATTTTTTATGTATACTTGAATAAATTAAATTAAGTAAAAAATAGCATGAAATGGTAAAATTTATTGCACTTTAATAATCCATTTCTGAAATTTGATATTTTTTGGTAACAAACATGTCGTAGTAACAAAAAAGTATGCTAAATTCTTGTTCTGCCCTACCACTTCCATTTCATAATTTGTGTTTACATTTGCAATTCATGCCAGTCTTGAACATAACTATATATTATACTATATATAATATATATTATATATATTCTACATATATATATATATTATAGTATATAATAATACTTTTACTACTACAATTTGGGTAGCAGATATTACTTTAGCGGGGGCAAAGTTGATGATTAATATATATAGTATATCATATTTAATATTTCATATAATATATATATATATATTAATATTAACTTTTACTTCTCATACTATAATATATATATATCTGTATATATAATATATATATATATATATATTATATATATATATATAAATATATAACTTTTATATAATATATATATATTATATATTTATATAACTTATATTACTTTTATATATTATATATATAATATATATATATATATATAATATATTATATATATATATTATATAATATATATTATATACTAGTATATATATATATACTTATATATTATTATATATATATTTAATATAATATAGTATATATATATATAATTATTATATTTCAAAATAATTATATATATATATATATATATTATAAAATATATAATTATGTCTATTCCATGCATGTAATCTTCTGCTTATGTTCCTGCAATTGTTTTTAATTCGTGTTGTTTGCAGCTGCAAATATCAACAGGTACCCTTTGATTGATTAAATACATGGCAACGTCCAAATGCTTCATCATACTGAAAAGTTCTAGCGCAATAATGTCGAAGAATCAGCGTATAACACAAGCTAGTCCTTTAAGCCAATACTAAGCAAACACATTAAAACTTTAGAAACATAATTATACTATTAATTATTATTTACTACTTCGATATCTTATCGATGATGTATTTGTTCTGTCCTTTTCTACGCATAAACCCTTAAAACCAGTTGGCAACACTATAAAGATTCATTAATGTTTATTTCGCCACGATTAGGGGAAGTGCCCCGCTGAGCCCCCCACTGCCACGCTATGATAACTATATTATATATATTATATTATATATAATATATATAATATATAATTAATATTATAATTAATTCATAATATATATTTGATTATATAAAGATATATATATATATAATATTATATTTTTTATAAATATACTATTATTATTCATTATATATAATTTACTATATATAATATATCTTATATTTTATTATATATAGATATACTTATTACTAGCTATATACTATATATTATTATTATATATATGATTATATATATATATATATTTTATCTTAAATTATTACCCACAGAAATCGCCATTAAATGGTTCATTTCATTTTCTTTTTTGTGTAATCTTTCTTGAATCTTACACAGAATTTATCTAATATTCGTTTACAGTGCACAATGGTAACTTTATTTCTGCAAGTACATCTTTTGGTTTAAACATAATTAAATATTAGATGTTCATTATTAGATGGTTTATATTTATAATAATTAGATAATATATAATTATTATATTAATATTATTATATATATATTATTATATATATATTATATTATATTATATAATTATATTTATTATAATAATATAATATATTATATATAATATACATAATATTATTTGTATTATATGTATATATATATATATATAACTAAACTTTATATTAAAAATCATATATTTTAAATCATCTCTGTAATTTAGTACTTGTTCCATATACACTTACCGGTTCGGTTTTATCATATTCTTTATATGGCTCTGTGCCTTGATTTCCATCAAAAAACAATACTGTATGAAATATACATATTTATTAATTATATTTTATCATATAGAAATATAAAAATATTTATCCTTAATATATCTCTGTAATTGACGAAAGTTTAAACTTTATTAATATTGTAGGATTATCATATATATATAATATAATATATAATATTATATATATAATAATAATATATATATTATATATAGTTCTTACACTAACAAAATATATATATTATATAATTATATAATATATTATAGCTTGATTACGGTTACGCATTACTGTAAAATTCAGCTTTTGAGGTGGCCACCATCGCCAAATACAGAGTGATGACGATTACTTTACACTAGTCCATGAGATATATTATTTATTATTATATTCAGTAACCTCAACTCATCTTATTTCATCATTAGTGTTATTACTCAATTCAATTCTCATTATTTACATTTATTTTGTTTTCTTGGGTAGGCCTTAATTTAATTTTATAATATTATACAATTATGAACTTTTTTATCCTTTATTTCACTGTATATGAATCATTGTATCATTCTTGTACCGTTGCGTCATTATATATTTGTATCACTGAGCTTTGTATTATTGAAACAGTTGAGGTACCCATAGTGCTAAACGAAACGGGGGCCTTCATGTCTGAGAAAGGAAATCCTATCACTTCAAGGCATGATGTGGAGAGTAGTGGGTGTTCTAATGTTAATGAAAGTTCAGATAACGATGTGAGGATTAAGGAAACCAACATTCACTATTGGCAAAAAATTCCACCTCCAGATGATTTAAAATAACAATAGCTCAAAAGGACTTCGGTGTGTGTGAATTCACTCCTGTTGCTGCAGCAATTGTAGCATGTAGTAAATCTGTCCCAAACCAAGAGTCTTTGTTGCAACCTCCACATATGTCTTTTGCCTTGACACATCAATCAACAACAAACTGAAAGAAAATAGTTGTCACGAAAATGAAGGCCAAGTGTCTTTGTCAAACGCTGTTCCTCTCACTTCTGTTGGACAATCACATGTTTTAAGTTCAGAGCTATCAAATGTTGAAGAGTGGTTAAAAACTAGATCTGATAGCTTGTCAAGTCTTGATTTTGATACTGACTTAAAGTCTTTTAAAATAGATGTTAGTGAGCTATTTAGTATTCGTTCATCAAACTACAGTCTACCAGTCAGTACTACTTTAGAGGCGCATCCTAAAATACAGGAAATGGGATTAGTAACATCTGTTTATAATAGTGATTCTATTCTCTCTTCTAGTGGTTAATGTTAAATTCTTTAAATTTTGAAAGTGATGGGTCTCTTTCTTCAGTTTCAACAAATGGTGGATATGATATCCCTAAGAGCAAGGTCAGTAATATAAATATTTTAAAGAAAGAAAACATGGTACAGATTGATAAAGGGCTTTTTGAAGAGATGTTACTTACAGACTCTTCAAGAAAAAAGATAAAGGACTCGATTATTGGAGAAGAAAAAGGCTTGTTTGAGGAGCTATTATTACCAGGGGTTCAAGAGTGGTTGTTAACAGTATCTACAGATAAGAAAGACGCATTACAAGGAAATGCAGATTCAGTACCAGCATCCCCAAATTCTATGACAAATACCTTGCAAAATAGCACCCAAGATTATTCTAGTAATAAAGTTGCTTTTGATGAATATGATTTAATTGGAAGAAATATTAATACATTAAAGCTAATGACACCACAGGAGATTGAAAATCTTCCATCACGATCACTTGATTTTGATGAAAACCAGTTGAAGACAGTTGAAATTGAGGACCATATGACAGATTTGCCATTTGAGTCATGCGATAATAAGGATCTCTCAGAGTTACCCCACAGCTCAAATAATGAAATAGATCACAAATTATTTAGCATCCTTGCAATGGATGCTTCAAATGATACACTTGATAATGATAATCATACCTTTTCAGAAAATATTTTGGACACTATCAATCAAGATCCTGGTAAAGCAAATGGCATATTTCAGGAAAAATTTTAATTTAATTGGTTCTCAGCAATTTTCATGTAAATTCTTGTTAAAATAAAATATTCCGAAAGCAATTCACAAAAGTAACCGCAAATTAATTTATAATCTTAAACTCTCATATCAAAGCTTAAGACAAATTTAGAAAAAATTTAAGTAAAACAGTTGAATAACGTTTGATGATTAATAGAAAAGCAACCAATTTCTAAATATTAAGCTTATTTCAAAATATATGAGTAAAATAAGTAATAATTATTTAGATGTGGTCTCAAACAATATTTGTCTTCCTGTTGGTGCTATTCAGTTAAAGTTTTCTTCCCCTCTATCGATCAAACAACAATTTCTACAGATAAAAACTGTCATGAATACCTATGCAATGGTACTAATTTAATATGAAATCAGTTCTTTACACTTTCAAGTCACCTACATTACGCTTCACAGCCTTCTAATAATGAATACATCTAATGAAAATCTTTTGCAGCCAATAGACTAGTAATAATGTAATGTGTAGGACTAGCTTAAAATTACTAATTGCAGTTGATTGTAAACTCAATACTACCAATATATCAATCATATCATCCAATAAAGAACAAACTGTTTTTAAAATAAACACATCAGACTTATTGCGAGCAGTTTCAAGTGTTAAAGAGAGACTTATCGAACCACTTGGCTTAAAACTTCAGCAGTTAATTGAACCTACAAATGCAGCCTGTAGACTTTTTAATTCTCACCCACATTTTGCAATACCTATTAAAAAGAATGATAAAAATTCTCATGGTTACGAGATAAATTATTTTGTTCAAGAAGTTAAAGAACCATTTTCAAGATCTCGTTCAGCTGTTACTAATTTAGGTAATGTGCCTTGGGGAAAATATCTGATGATAATCCAAAAACATCAGATAGAACAAAACTAGGAAAGAAGAATGTAAAATGTATGAAGAATGAGGAAGAATCTACTCGCAAAAAAAATTGTGAAAAATCAAAAATTATTGGTTAGTAGATCATTTTTATTAAATATTTATTTTAAAATTTTTCATTTTTAGCTTTTAGTAATAAGATTCAAGATATTTAATCATCATTCATTATATATTTTAGGACAGAATGTGGGCATTTCTTTGTTACAAGGTGGTCCCCCAACAATGGTATCTGTTCCCTCAGTACTTGATGCATTGTCTGGTCCAACTACATCAAATATGAATTTAGCTGAAGTTTTAGCAAGCTGTGATTTATCTACTCCCGAGAATTCAAATGAAACTAAAACCAGTAAAAAAAATTCAGGTTATATATATAATATACGGTATATGATGATATATATAATATAATTATATTTTATATATATTAATATATATATAATAATATATATATATTCTATATTAATGTATATATATATATTATTATTATTACGTATATATTATATACTTATATTAATTATAATTATAATTATATTTATATATAATATAATATATATACTATATTTTTTTAATTATATATATATTCTATTTATATGTTATATAATTATATATAGAATAATTATATATATTAACTATATATACTATTATCTGGTTTAAAGGCTATGGCTTTTCTTGGAAAACTATTGAGTAGTAGGATTTTATTTATATAATAATAATAAAATATAATAATAATAATAATAATAATAATATAATAATTAATCCTTTTAATTAAACATATTTTTCTTTCATAAAATTTAATAATAGTTCTAAACTAACCATTTCTCTATTCCTCATTAAGTATCTTTACTTACTATTTAGTCATTTGCTTTGGCTATTTGCCATTAGAAAGAATAATCATTGATAAAGCTTTTGAATTGAGTAATTAATTTAGGGATATCTTTTTCACCATTTTAAAGCATTAAAGATCAAAATATTGATAAAATGAATCTCTTGAATGACTTTATATATATATAGTAAAATTTTATATATTTCATCTTAATTTATATTTTTTATTTGTAGTGCAGATGAGAAGACAAATAGTGCTCTTGTTCAGCTGGGTATTAATCCAGAAACTCTTTCTCCTAATATTGGACCAAAAGGGAATAAACGATGGCCATGTCCAATTGCATCTTGCACAAAACAGCTTCCTAACTCTCTTATTTAAGGTTGGAGACATGAATTATTATATATATATATATTA